>DWKA01000361.1:0-17833 GCA_018249155.1 Panoquina ocola ocola
ACCTAAAAAACGAACTTCTGCGCATCTATCTGTCTCTTTTCCGCCTGGCCAAGTTCCTTGGCCTAACCTATAACATGCTATGAAAGTGCATTCTGATTTACATATCTGGGAGGTGAGCTAAGGTCTTGGAAGTTCGCAAAAACAGCTCTATTATTCTTTATTGCCCCATTATTCTCGAAGCTACTAGTCATTTTGACTGCCTATAACTTCATTGTAGATAACGTACCTACTCGTAACTATCTATCAACAACATGTTTTTCACTGAGCCGACCATTTTGTTTTCCATTTTCCCGTTTCGTTAAGTGAGGGCCTCCCATCACGAATACCTCGTTTCTTCGATCTGAGATTGCTTTCTGATAATAAGAACATTAGTACTATAACCGCTATCATGCTAAGCCGAAATCGTTTATCATGGTGATTGGCATCCATAAAATTGTAGCGTAAACTCAAGTGTACACATAAGATTACCTAAGTGTGTGCAGTGCCCTACTAACTTTTTCATTTGGCTGTACTTTATACGAGTGTGCGAGTTGACGACAGAAATATTAGACAAAAGTAGCCATGTCGCCCGATCGGGCGAGCTTTGTGAGGCGAGACGACGAATAACTCAATCCAGCAATGTACAGTGAACAAGTAACGGTCTACGGCAAAGCGCACCGCACCGCGCACCGCACTCGCTTATCTTATCGCGACCATTCGCAGCGGTCGATTGCAAATCGGCCAATAACGCTGGGCCCACAAAACCATCTGGACCGCGCATCGTAAACCTACCTATTGTTACGTTTTGATTTTTAATTAGAATCGAACAGGTCATAACTCACGAAAGGACTCAGTTGTAGTAAAAATAAGCCCTATGGGGTATTGGCGTTATAAAAGGTTCTATTCCTAAGGTTCTATTCCTGCCCTAAGCAGTTACTTAAGTGAGAGCTACAGATATTATGTTTGCTTAAGGTGTCGTATGTTTCTGTAGTTTAATTTGTGTTGTTAGGGTATCGATCAATTGATCGATCATGGCTGGTTATAAAGAAAAACTTTTAAATTATTTAAGTGCTTTCGGTATTCAGTGACCGTCAACCCATAAATCGAGCTCAGAAAAATTCAATCCATCCATAATAGTTATATCCCACAACGAATAATATCGAGATCATTTAAATACATTTCACATTTAAATCCACAACAAAACGTCGATACAGCTAACAAATAAGGGGATTTTCCTTCTATTACAATATAGTTTAGAATTTCAACAGTTTTTGCGCGTTCCAAAACAAGCTCGGACAATAAAAACACGGCGAGAGCCGCCGCGGAGATAGATTTCGTGCTAAACGCTTGGATTATCAATTCGAAACGCTGGGAATGCTTTGCATTTCAAATTGTACGACCTCTGTTAACGGAGTACCAAATGGACTGAAAAACAAGCACTGACCGCCACTAGTCTCTGACTGATGTCACCATGAAAACTATTAAAAAAAATCAAAATCAATTTATTCATATCGGTATCACAGATACGCTTGTGCACGTAATTTTTTTTATTTAACACCATTTCGAAAAGGTGCTTTGTCATGGGGGAGAAGAAATGGCGAAAAAACCTCCTCAGCACATCTGTTACATAAATTGAAATAAAATAATTAACGTATAACAGTAAACATACATAGGCACATATTGCCTGAATGGAACTGGTTGCAGAACTGATCAAATCCATGCGTTTTTGTCATTGATATAATGATCAACCCTATAGTAACCCTTGCCTACAAATTGTGTTGAAACAACTTATTAGATATCTACGATTCTAAGGCCGGAGACAAAGTGACTGCAACAAGGTAACTAACTAACTTTCAGCGAGAGCCGTCCTACTTCACTGCTTTTCTTTACGAAACGATCAGTGTTGTCACCGCAGCATCGGATGCAGTAACATTATTAGTAACATTTAACAATGTCGAACGTAGTAATTGAAAGAGCAAGCAATGAGCGGAACAAAGGCAACTCGCACCAAGAGGTCAGCCGCGAGCGGCGCGGAGCTGTGCCTGTGTGGGTGCTGTACATACACGGCTCGTTTCACTTTCTACATAAGCACTTTATTGTTTCTAACAAAACATACACTAGATTTCTGCTCATTGATTTGGCCGTATGAGTATTTAGCATAACTCAACTTAAATATAATACATGATTGAACTATGATTGATAACAACCAGATCTGCGGGAAGCAGCCGACTGTTGACTCTAGGCTCAGTAGAATCGGTTAATGTCAAGTTGAATAAAAAGGATATTCAATCTATGACAATATTTAAAAAAAAAACGAAAAGAGAGATCGAAACTCATTTAAAATAACATTTGGAAGCTACATGGGAACCTTCAAGAAAAGAGTGAATAAGCTGTACCTAAGTTAGTGCGTACACCACCTTAGGGAGGACGCCCACAGCAGTAGTATGAAACACGTCGTATCTGCGCCGTATCCGCGCCACGCCCTACGCTGTGGGCGTCCTCCCTTAGACTGCATCTCCACCTACTCGTATCCACCCGTGGGACTGTAGTCAATCGAGCATTAACTTGTAATAAGCAAAATATGTTCCATATGGATGTCTTTCTATCCTTTTTGGATACATACCTACTCAACGTTCGGGTCCGCTGTGAACCCGAACGTGACCAAGATGTTGCCCAATTACGGCGCACAACCGCCTGCCCTGTGCCCCCGTGCCCGCGCCAATCCGACGCCGAATTATATTGGCCGATAACACGACAACTACACACTGTTTGCGGCACAACGACGGCCTATTCACAAACTATGTTAATTTGCGGGCCAGTGACGTCATACAACCTTCACTGTTGTAGCAGAAAACATCATGCATGTACCGAGGAAAAGAAGTGTAGTGTTGGACTCAGTGCGGCAAGCATTATGACTTTTAAAGACAAAGAATAGATTCTCAGCGGTATACATTAAGTTGTACTGTAATATCCAGACTCTCTCATTAAAATATAACCAAAAACTAATAAAATTTCCCTAAAACTACTTAGGATACTTCAATTACGTAGGTGCGGAGTCTAGTCAGGTTTTACCATAATAATAGCCAAAACCTTTCCAATGTTGTAGCTGCAGAAAGCAGGCAGTGGGCAGGCCGGGCGCCTACACTGGCGTCACTAGCCCACAGCGCATCAACTGATGTGTTGAAACAACACAGAGCAGCCTTCACCTACTAACGCGCATACATTTGGCAATACATAACATAATTATAACATCATAGTGATGTATGGCGTGTATACGGCATACTACAGCGGCCACGCCTGACGCGAGGACCTCTTCGCCCAGGCAGTCAGATGATGATGTGGACGTGTAGTGAACTATACTGGAAGATTGCATAACGTATTGCAATCAATAAAATCCATTTAAATCCTACAGTAATTTAATATTAAAGATTAATTTTATTTTAAGTGGCAACCTTATTAATTCAATTTTAATTGCACAGCGATTAACATTCGCAGCGAATGACAAACGAATAATGTTTATCAGTTATAACGCAATGAGGGGCTCCAGTGGCGCATTCATTAATAAAGTGGTACAAGGAAAACTGTGTAATACATTCCGACGAGACCGAAGGAAGCGGCGCTCCCGCGGGGCGGCGTGCTGGTTGGTAAACACCCGGCCGCCATTGTTGGGAGGCCTGCTGGGGCTCCCGCGACGGCCGCGCGCCCCGGCGCTCCCCGGGGGACCCTCACGTACTACCAGTTGTGACACCTCGAGGCCGGCCGAAGCCTCGGCGATTGTTTGATTTAACACACCAATAATTGTGCTGCTTTTGTTAGCAAATCGTCGCGACAGTCGGTGTAAGTTTGTATTCCTTAGTCCTCCTCTGGTCGCCCTTCGTCCTAGTTGAGGATTGCTCACAGACGCAAGGGGATGATGTCACCGTGAAGTTGCTCAATTTTATCACAAAGAAAAAGGATCTGTTGTAAGGGATATTCTGGTCAAGTAAATATGAAGTATGGTAAAACACATTGAAATATCATGAGGAATAATCAGGTATCATTGTATACAAAATGTTGCTACCCCTATTACTTTAAAAACCAAAAAAATCTTAGGAAACGTTTAACATTTTAATCCAAAAACCGGACGAATCAAACTTCTAACCAGGAGACCACCACACACTCTAGTTTCTCCGAATCAGTAGCTAATACTGTCTCTATGTACTCAGTGCTGTAGTTCTGGAGAGTTGCGACATCCATTTGCCTCGCGTCCTGCGACGTTAAATTAATACTCATTGAACTACACATATTTAAATTCCTTCAATTAGTTACAAACTATGGGATGAGTTACAGGCAATTATTTGTAATCAAATAACAATCGGTTAAATGGTAAATTCATTGAAACTATTGACTATGTATTGAAATTTGTAAGATTCAGCTTCAAAAAACGAATGCCCAGACGACTCTATCAACTACTAACTATAGAAACTGCACAATTCCAGTAAAATTATCTACAGTTCCTACCTATTGGTCAAAAAACTTTTTTGACTTGCATTCTCTGATTAGCAGCTCGAAAACTCAGATTTAAATTCTCATTTCTAGAGCACTACTGCTCCCTAATGGCTTGACGACAAACATTACAGGTGTCCATATTCTACCACATTACGTAACAACACCGTATGTTGTCCATGTACATATGTTTGCGTGTGTGTATGTGTGTGCACTGTAACCGGAGAGCAGCGCCGAGAGCGGAGCCGTGAGCCGACACCGCGACACGCATCGCCACCGACACGATACACCGTGCCGCGCCACCACCCACCAGCCAGCTCATTTATTTATACCCAAAGCGGGCAGCGGGTCACCTAATGAACAAGGGAGCCGCATCCTAAGCCTTTGAGAGAAAGCCCAACAGTTATAAGGTTGGGTTAGGCCTAACAGTTACATGAAGATATAAGATGCTCAAGCAGTTCAACTCGCATCTTGTTAAATGAAGATACCCGAACACAGTGAACATTTATGTCACATAATCATATAGGTCCAGACATCGACAGGGAACACCTGACGACTGAACATTGGACAAGCAAGCCCCTATCAAAAATACATTTTACGGAACGACCGACTACGTCATCAGCTAAATTGAACGTAAAATTACTTTTGGCAACGGTAAGGCTTCAAAGTTGTTTAACCACATCGGTATAAGCACGAAATCACCGAAAACCTTTGACCGCAGGCGGGGGCGGGCTCGGGGAGGGGCAGGGGTAACGTGCTAAGATTGTAACTAGGCAAAAATTGTTCTCACAGTTCGACGACATTTATCTGGCGTTCCAAATATTTATAGCTACTGGTCGTTATGCCGAAACTAAATGAGTATTGTACTATAGACTAAGATATCCACCGAATTTAGGTAGATCCGGACTAGCAGTTTACATACCTTTCCGGGTGTTGGACCACATGAAAAAACATCATATTATTATCTTAACTTTCTATAGGGGTTCCTCTAAGGTAACTATAAGCGGAGGTGAAAGATTTACCTATCAACACATAAACCGCCTTCACACCAACTCGTCACTACCATCAAACCTGCCAACAAAACAAATAAACCGGACAACAGCCCAGTAAAGTTCGTCCGACGCAGCGACAACTAATTCTCACGGAAATTAAGAGAGCGCGTCAACGATGTTATCTCCACACCTCGCTTTCCGCGGAGCGTTCGCGGAATTAATGTAGCTGCGAGGACGAGCGAGCAATGTTTGGAACGTTGCGCTAATGTCTCTGCCACATCTGCGTCCTAACGCATTCATTTGTACGTTAACGAGGCCAATTCGTAAATGTGGCCAAGCCTTTAACGCACTAGTTAACGGGCTAATTGACACACGAATTTTCTGGAAAAACGACTTGACTAGCTGCAATGTTCTTTCCCTGAGTTACCTAAGGAATCATTAAATTTCGGCTATGACTTTAGTTGAATACCGGTTCTTTCTTTTTTGTTTGCAGGCTGGCGAGTAGCCGGAGATGCATTTGATGATACTTATGTCCAGGGGCCAAATAGACGATGCTGTCAACTCACCATCAAGTTGCTCGCTTCCTCGTGTCTGGGTTATCCACATTATTGACTTGTATGATATGCAACGCTTCCAAAAGTTTCCGAACGAGGGGGCACGTGCAGTTCAACTCGGATGTACAAAATGTTTGATAATCCATCACGAAGCCGCAAGCCGTAATGGCCGAACGTTGCATAATGTCACTAAAGACACCGGACAGACGGGGCGCCGCGCTCACGACACGGGACGATACGCGAGCCTCGACGAACATTCGTGCGAAATTACGTCCATACATAAGTTGAGAACACAATATTATACAGTAAAAATAAAACTAAATTACGATTTCTGTTCAGTTTAAATTCCGTTTAACAAAACAATCGAAATAAATCGTTCAAACGCCGCAGTCTGGCACCAGAACAAATGGAAATTATGAATTTAAACGAGCGATTTAAACCTAGGCTTTACATAACTTGAGGAGCGTGGTGTATCGGAGCCAGCGCGGTGCTCGCCAGCCGCACCATTAGCCGGTCGTCGAACCCCGCATCCTTGGCCCAATGGCAACAACACTGGCGCCCCGCCCAACTCCACTACACTACACATCAACTCCGTGCAACATAAACAAAGCTTACGATATTTCAGCAAAATAACGACAACCGACCAAAGCACGTTTTACGGCTACAATATAATTAACCGCCCGAGTCTTGCGCAATGTCTCGAAATGGCTATTCTTTCTCGGTTGCCTCATAAAGGAAATTTTATTTACGAAAGTCGTGAATCGTCGTTTTGCAGTGCGCTGAAAGTAAATGGATATTGCAGCATATATTTCAGGCGAACCGATCGATGGCGCATGCAGTGGTCGCCGGGTCGCCGCCGGGTCGCCGCCGGGTCGCCGCTACATCGCCGCGCCACTAGAGTTCATTGGACACGCGACCAACTCCTACCTCAGTCTTTATTCTAAGTAGGTCACTCAAACCTAAACTACACTAAACCCTTTTGAAATTTGAGACACTGCCGAACTTGGTAGCTTTTTACAAATACTGTACTACCGGCTTGACGTTTCCTATCTAAGGTATAATAAAACTGAAAGAACACGTATTTTTAACATTGAATATTTTTTCAAAACACCCAAGCTTTATACGAGCAGATATTATGTGCTACATTTTTCCCGAGGCGAAGCGAGGTCGGGCATTTTAGTTTTTATATAATTCCGCTGTAATCTCTCTGCTACGTGTTTTGTCAAGAGCACTAGTGGTCTTATTACAGCAGAATAAGTTAAGAACGCCGCATTCGCCCAACTTGTGAATGCAGGCGCAGTATCGAGCTCGCTGCAGACGGTAACGCATTTGCATTAATTGCCAAACTGACCCAGTTGCACGCCCAGCCTATCCTGAACCCCTGCGTTTAGGTAAATAAAAGGAACCCCAGGTTCTGCGCTGTCAGCCGGAGGAATGATCGATTCAAAATACCCATGAGTTTTACGAACTTGATGATATCTTCCGTTCGTAAATTTGTATGCACCTCATTTATTACGTAAACGTCCATTTATTCCCATAATTTATTGCGCCTGCCCCTAATAATGTTGCTCCCTAACAATAAGTTATGTTAATTCCTAATTAATTACAACAGCTATTTAATTAAACATGGTGAGTCGCATTTCTGGCCATGTAACGGCCGGCGGCCTGTGGAGTGTCATGGTCGGAGCAGATAGTTGTAACGATGTAAATATTACTGGGTGGCTATCTCACCCTATTAAACAAGAAACTCTGGTATACCATAAAACGATAATAAAATATAATGGTTTTCTCAAAAATTTCAAATGTTCTAAATATTTTGATGAAAATTTCAAGGAATTTTTATTTGGGATATAAGTAAATCGATTAAGCGGGGAATTCTTTTTGAAAATGTAAATTTTTACATAATTTTGGAAATGTTAGGTGGCGCCATTTTAGAGTGGGTATACCACTAACAGTTCGATCAATTGTTTTAGAGTTTAAGCTTGACGCCAGGTAGAGCGGGTACCGATTCGCATTAATTTAATTCATTCGCCTTAATAAATCAATGAAATGAAAATATAAATATAATACATATACTGTACACGAAGCACAGACTCCAAGCGAAGCTCGGTTGAATAAACGAGAGAATTACGATATTTTCTACATTCCACAGACAGACACTGCATTGCATCCATATTTCAAATATGCAAGCATTTCAACATTTTAAATAGTCACGTCAGTTGTTATATTCGACATCATAAAGTTCGGGCAGGCGGCTGTCATCAGAAATGGGATGGTATATGTGCTTGTGGAATAAATTTTCGCTATGCTGTGCTATTAATTAGCTGTATTAATTAACTACGAAATGTGATCTGTTTTAGATTATTCGGTATTTAATCTTATCATTATCTAATCTACACGTCTACAGAATCAATGTAGAGTTGTCTCATACTATAATTTTATACATTATGCATAATACAAACATAAATGTTCATGTAAAAATGTATGTATTTTTCACGCTCTCCGTCAGCGGCACTTTGCAAACATTTGCGTACAAAACAAAACATCTGCACAAAGTGTTTGGTCGAAGGATGTTTGGCTTGCAGTGTTTGCTCGCTTATTATGAACAAAGCAGAATGCAGTGTGTAAGGGCAGTTTGTTAAACATATACAATAAAATAATGTATTATTTTACGAGTTCCATAAACGATGATAAAACGCGATAGAGAGATCGATAACGTTCGTAGGTATTCTCTATTTAGTGATTTGTCTCTGGCCAGATTTTCGAAAATTACTGAGTGTAAAATTAACAACTCATATAAGATGTACTTTTGTATGCGAGGAAATATATAAAATTGCGTGACCTTCGTGACCTTACAATAGACGTCTATTTTATCCTGAATTTGGTGTTTACAAAATGTTTATCAATGTTTGAATCTTTAACAAATGCAAACAAACCAAAATACTAAAAAAAGTCTATGTGAAAATGAATTTCTGACCAAATATAATTTATCAAAATATGGTTCTATAAATCTCTTCTAGGATTTGGCAAAAGTCCCTATTTTTCTTATTGTTTTATGTCATAAAAAATTAAATTGTGTTCAGAAATTTAACTATTTAAGATTATGTACTTTGAAATAGCTTTAGCATACAAGATGGATACTCAGTAAGATAACCTTTAAACTTGAATGGATGTAGAGATCTAATTAAATACAATACATATTTAGATAACTACATCATTCGTTGAGCATAAATTTACATGTTGTAACTTCAAAGTCATTTTCCGACTCAGTATGGTCATACCAATTTTTAGGCCATGTTAAGTAATGGCTTATAAAATTGTGAAAAGCAACATGTAATTAAATATATCAATAATGTACCACCATTATAGCAAATAAATATTATTCAACTCTACTATATTTTAAGATAAGTTTAACAATAAAATTATTGAGATCAAAGTAAATGGTCTTTCATTGATTTTTATATTTTTAGTATCCACTTGATTGCACCTAGTTCCAAGGCAACTGGCACATTCTAACAATCTTTAAATGCCTCTATCTTATCAGCTCTGACTTAATAAGCAGTTATATCAGCACTTCATTATGCTGATAATAATAATATGCACTACTACTTCTACACTTGATAGTCCAACTGTGGGCTTTTACATTGTTTGTATAGCTTGCTGCTCACTGTGGCTAATAGCACCAGTATAAGAAAAATAAGTCACCTATGATATTCTACATAGTTTCAATTTGTAAATAATTGATAAGACATTAGACTGAGCTGTGTCAATATCTGATAATTCATTATACTGCATGCAAGAGCCACAGCCAACTGCAAATCGAAATGATTGAATGTGCTGCTTAACTAAATCTTTTTATTTCAAACTAGCTGCCCGCCCTCGCTTTGCTTTGGGAAAACTTCTCATATTCATCTTAGCATGATATTATAGCCTATAGCCTTCCTCGATAAATGGGCTATATAACACTGAAAGAATTTTTCAAATCAGACCATTAGTTCCTGAGATTAGCGCGTTCAATCAAACCTCTTCAGCTTTATAATATTAGTATAGATATCATATTTGTTTTACTAACTTTTTCTTCAAGCAAGCTGATACATATACCTCATTTGTATAATTCTTACTGAGATAGAGCATTATATCAACCAAATTAAGTAAGAGCTATTAAACTTAATTCATGTTCATTACAATTCTCTATTTTACTTTTATTCAAACACTTATCTTTATAGCATGCTGTAAGTAAATTATCTCTGTGTTATCTTACAAGTGTATTTTTTGCATAGATGTATGAAACTCGGTCCAGCCAAGGACGGAGTGATTAGTGTGGCTGCGGGCCGCTGGCTGGCAACTGTGATATAATGACGGGCCATGTTGCCACTAATCTCTTAGCACTGCCCCACTAATTGAATTACCTATTTTACTAAGTTATAATGTACTTAACTACATTACCTAAATGTTCCTAATGATTGTTATTGTTGGAAAAAATTCATTCAAACCGTTGAATACTTTTTGTGTACCTACCAAAAATATACAAAATAATAGTATTTTGCAAAATCAAAAAATATACAAAAATAAAGGTAAGCACGCAAGTATAGCGATTTATTAATAGCAGAATAAAACAGAAAAGTCGATCATTCGTAGTACATAAAGCTTCCCAACTAATTTTTAATCGTACTCCAAGACGAGGGACGCATGAGAAAAATCGATACTTCCACCAAAATAAGTCGCTGTGACTTTTTGCATTCTAATAAGAAACGGTCCACGGCAAATATCGAGTAGAAGGTCACAGTTCTATTTTGTGAGCGTGGATACTTCTAAATAATTAGTAAAAAAAAGCCAACAGCCGGCTAACTCACCCATTTTGTTAGAGCCGCTCGCTCACTCCGTTGAACAAACAGGCAATTCACTAAGAAAATCTCTTCGACTTCATCACAAGGTACACGTATTTACACACAAGCACTATTTTGTCGTTATAAACTAGAGTTGTACTCATGAAACTCGGTTTATTTTAATTGAAATGTGAATTGCAAATCAGCGCTGCCTTCTGTATCGCAGGCCAGAGCACTGAGCAGCTGTCAGAAAGCGCGCCGCGCGCGTGCGTTCGTAAGTTTCGCGTCGTTTCGAATGCGTTCAAGTTGTACAATTGTTATCTAGCGAACGGTTCGCTGTAGCCGCACTTACTTCATATCTAATTATCTATATAAATGCAAGATCACGCTCTTGAAATCGTGATTTATTACTATCTAAATATAGCACATATTACCGACACAGGTAACGATATCGAATTGCAATTTGTAATTTAGTAGTCCCTGTTCTACGTAAATACTAAACCGGTCATGTGTGAAGTCTGTTCATGCGCTAATACTTATTTGTCCTTTTACGCTTGGAGTACGCAAACACAGTTGCTATCGACGTATGTTGGTCTATTAATACGTGGCTTCCTACAATTGTATAATATGATCGGTTTAAATATTTTTTTGCACTTATCCATCCATAGGAAACAGATACCTTCTCTGTTTTCTATGGAACCATCGAATGAGAAAATTTACTGAAGTAAAGGTACCTACATCACATCATGACCCTAAGCTACATTTTTAGGTAATGTTAATACTCTTTCTTTCTTTGCATACTCTTTGGTTTCCAATGTGAATGGGATTCATTTCATTTATTTACAATTTAGTAAATCTACTTCACTAAACTTTGGCTTACAGTATCGCCGAGATTGTACTCGAAGTTATATCGATACTTCACTTCTGGACAGCATTTCTAAATCAGTGAAGCAGCCACATATGGAAGTCACTGCAGGGTTTTCTGAACGGTGTTTTCCCACCGTCCACCTCTCAAGACCACCTGGGTGGTAAATATTTTTTTACCATTGTTCACCTGTGAAATTCTACATTGAAAATTCATAATATTAATTAACGACGGTCCACCCAGATGGATAGAGGTCTCAAGAGGTGGATGGTGGGGAAGCCCCGTTTCTGAACTGATGGCTCTATACTTTCGTGTAGTATTTTGTGAAAACTAACTTGGGAATTGGGATGTGTAATATTAAGGGTTTGGTAATGTAATAAAAAATAATAAACGCTTCATAAAATAAGTGCTTTATTGATTAAAATTTGTAGGTAATATAGGTACATAATTTAAAATTAAATTGTACGTGTTTCTTTAACGAAATATCTAGCTGAGAACCTTTTCTATTGAAGAGGGGTCGTTACTTCAACGGGAGAGGGGTCGGGAGGGGGGAGGAGACCACGACTTATACAAAAATATCTCGAAACCGTATTAGCTACCATTTTAATCGTAACTATTTTAACAAATGTTCTTACATGTTAACAAAAATAAATGAAAACGCTATTTTCAAGGCAACAACAAAACCAACTCTATACAGCGCAGCGCCCCCGCCCCGCGCGCCGCGGCTCGCCTCGTGTAATATAATAAATATAAAGCTATGTTAAACATGTCTAGCGCTATTAGTACAAGATGCAGGTTAGAGTAGAACGTGAAAGAGCCGCGGAGACGAGGCCCCGGGGCGCGCGGGGCGGTGGGGCGGGCGCCCCTGCGCCTGCGCACGTCCGCAAACCGATCCTTTCTATGTACATCCAACCCACGATATAATAAATATTACATAGAACCTTATACTCTCTGTACAGTGTCGTAAAATATTTATTTCAATAGACTCTTTGTTTTATATAATTTCGTTTTCACTTATAAATTTTGGATAGCGAGCGTACGAACGTAGGGATGTACGTAACGTGGTTGCAGGTTAACGAAAAGATTTATCCCGAAACTTCGAATACAACCGTAGTACAACTTTCCAATTCGGTCAACACTATCGGGCAACACGGCCGCAACATAATCACCGCTAGTACTGGCGACGGTGCGTATTCAGCCTTCAGCGACGCGCCCTAGCGTCGAGAATTACCACTAACAGAGTTGTATAGAGAACACGATGCGTGCACAACATTATTCCGCTGAACACAGATCAATAAACGTTACAATATCCCTAATCTATAATGTATCATCGGAAAACCCTAATCGACTCGTGTATCATTAGCCTTACATATTTACACATTACGTACGGCCGGGTGAGCCCCACATCGTATCCTGCACGACGCGGCTCGCGCCCGCCGTACGATTTCATTTACCAAGTTCGATAAGTGGGCGCAAAACTTGAGGAATTTACAATAAATTCTATCTACATAGAAGGCGGTCTAAGGTGAATGAGATTATCGTTACAAAAAAATTCAAATCCCTCCTTACTATAATTATTAACTCCTTTAATTTAAGTCTTTTCGAGGTACGCTGGCATGTGTACGAACAATATAATTAGTCCAATGAAAAGTGACATTAGGGGTTGCGTTTTTCAGAGGACTCACCGTAATCCCTCCGAACAAACCAAAATACATAATAAAATTGCGTCCTCTGAGACACGCACGCTAAGGTCTAAAAATGTATAATTTTAATATACTCGTATTACTACAATTATGCTGCGAGCGACGTCGCTACACGCCGGACCGAGGAAGGAGTGCGCTACGATGTACATACACACGGACAGACCAGCTTCCGAGCACTATTAATTAAGTAATAGTCAATTATCATATCCTATCTACTCCTTACAATTAGTTAACGGATAGTTTATTTCAGAAAACACATATCTTTGGTAATTGATACTTTCAAGCGATAGTTAGAATAGAAAATATTGTCTATCTCTGTTTACTGAAATGCATAATCGTTGTATTTTAAATTAAAAAAAATAGACTATCTTTTAACTATAGAACACGAATAGATAGGTTATAACTGGTCCTAAAGCGATAGCCAATACGAATCAACCCAGGCGGCTCTAGCACGACCATTCCAACTGCCGATAGGACTGTCACGACGCCATCTTGTTTAGTACCACAAATACCAGCGCTCTGAATAACTAACCCAATTACCGGTAGACATTACCTTTCCTTCCTCTAGTAACAAATTTTCTACTGACGAGTATCCTACTCACGGGCGTTTAAGATCTACTTGTAAATTATCCTGACGCTACTGAAGGTTTGCGACTCGAGCCTCCGGTCGACGGTTGCCGCAGCCTTTAATAAACCCTCTGATTAAATGTAACATTACATATTTGGTCATGGTTGCTACAATCACTATAATATTAATATATTGTTAAACTGTCGCAGTGATCATGAACTCGTATTATATTCGATAACAGCTATTCTAGATAAACGATGTCCCGAAGTAGAATCGTGAACGCACATTAGTGAACTTACAAATTTTCCCGCGCCATCGGACGCCCAAAAGTAATGAACTCAATCACCGATTTCAACGCGTGGATTTAAAATTAAAACCTAAGTTCCTATAAACACTTGTACTAGTTAAAGAAAAAAATTAAGCACAAATACCATAGGAGAATCGAGGAGAGAACGTCGGCGACGGATCCGATGCTTTTGATTTTTTTATTATTTATATCTTAATACATTAACCGATGTTAGTTTCCTGTGGCTCGCGAGCGGCGGCGGACACCTCCCGCTTGTTATTGAGCAAGTCGATACACACTGCGCGCCCCCACTAGGCAACAGAAGGACTGATACGGACTGCTTAGAAAGTTATAACTAAGCAGTATTCTCAAAAATGAGGGAAGGGGCTTTATTGTGGCCACACTGGACTGAAGGCAAATTTGTCATAGTTCGTCGTTATCACACAAAGTATCGATGACCTATCAACAAAATTGTTAACTTCCCCTAAGCTTGTCAAAACGGACGGCTTTGTATTTGAGACATTCGATCTTATTCTGTTTACTGTCCCATGGCTTCTTATTAGCCCCGCTCAACTTGAACCCATCCTTCCATTGTTGACGTTGTGCACTACCCAATGTCCGCCCCATGTCAAGTCATCAGTCACCTGTTGTCTAGTAAGCAGCGCGCGTACCGTGTATATATGTGTATGTGTATGTGTGTGTGTCACTCGTCGTCGGTGTCGGGCCCGCTGGAGAACTCGGCGGCGGCCGTCTGCAGCCGCGGCGGGAACGGCCCGCGCGTCTGCTGCCTGCAACCACACACGCCCACACGTTAACACTACTTTTATTTTATTCACACCGTTCACGTATATTATAACGTGTTAAAACCCACGTTAGCATGTGAACAGCTTGAAAATAATACTAGGAGTAGGGGTAAACTTAAATTGTTACCACCTAGAACACTTTATGGTAAAAGAAATATTATGTATGAAGGAGCACAGATGTATAATAAACTACCGGAAAAGACTAAAAATGTTGACAGTATACAAAAATTTAAGAAACAACTAAAGATATATATCAGCACACTTGTTCTTTTGGGAAATAAAATATCTTTATCCTTTAAAATGTCTGTAGTTGTAAGCGCGCGTTAACGAAACGCGCGTTGAGCGCTTGTCATGAGAATCGCTCTAACGACGACGAGCAGAGATTGAGATTAATTGAGTATGAGTGAATTTTAGTCGCAACTAATATACTCGACAGCAAATAAACTGGGCCACCCGCCACCGCCACCCTAGAACTCTGACACAATTTTCTCAAAAAGTGTAAAACTTATAGCATCCAAAGTTATATTTTCAGAAAGGGCATTTCATGACGATTGAAATGATTGTAAATTCTTTGGGATTAATAAATGTATTAAGTGTTTATTATGCATGTTCAATGAAGATTCATGTAGCGGGTGGCCCGGTTTATTTGCTGTCGAGTGTATAACAACTGACGCGAGCCGGCGGTAGTGGTTGAGCCACTCCTCGAGCAGCTGCGCCTGCAGCAGCGGGCGCGCGCCGAGCCGCTGCCGCGCCGCCAGCGCGCCGCCGCGCGTTGCCGCCGCGCTCACCCAGCGCCGCACCGTGCCCTCCTCGTCCGACATCTGCACACACACACCACACGTACCGTACTATCACAACGTACACATGTACCTTGGCAAGAGTCTGAAAGGGAGGACGCCCACAGAATAAGGCAAGGCGAAGATATGGCGCAGATACGGCGAGTTTCATACTATCTAACGTAAGTCTCACGTTAGATCTTTTCTTCGCCGCGCCTTATTCTGTGGGCGTCCTCCCAAAGAGACAGATGCGCAGAAGTTTCTTGAACAATACGAAGAATCCATTTGGTGCATGATTGTATCATGTAGGTCGACTATTGCATGCAGGTTAGGTTTAGTTAATTTGTGTTTTTTTTTAATTTTCTGTCCCTCCCTCCCTCTCTGGTGACATTGCAATAGTATTTAGTAGGCATAGGGACGTGATAATCTGGCGCTATGATCCTGTAGTTGTTAACATTCACTGTATATCTTCATCGTAGAATGATTTTAAATATAGTCAAGTACAACACACTGCAGGGTGATCGTTTACATCCAACGAACTTTAAACTGCCTCACGATGTGAACCAACAGGCGTTACCTCGTCGCAGGTGAGGAAGTGCACGGGCAGCAGCTTGCCCTCGGAGTCCGTCAGCGGCAGGAACGTCACCTCCTCGCCCTCCTCCTGCGACTCCCTGCACACGAGTACGACATTGTACAGGACAACATAATTATACGATTCGCTTGTAAACAGTGTTACGCGGCTCAACGCGATCAAGCGAGGTAGATTTCAAACCCACAATTTATACTCGTAGTACTTTTCAATCTTATTACTGCATTCGTCCTTTGCTTACGTGAGGAACACAATTGGCTATTAACATTGTAGCGTTTCACTTGTGGATAGGATGCGAATCCTATCGCCCGCACATTACAACACTTAGGTGTGCTTACGTACGTGTACGTGCGTACGCGCGCGTGTATGTGCGAGCGCGTGTGTATGTGCGTACGCGCATGCATGCCTGCGTGCGTGTATATGTATGTGTGTGTGTACGTACGTACGTGAATCTGTGTGTGTGTGTGTGTACCGACCGGCAGATGTAGGTGTGGCGCGGCGAGTAGGGCTCGAGCGGCACGAGCGCGGAGAAGTGACCGCGCGTATAGCCCAGCGCCAGCGGCGACTGCGAGCACGCCGACGGCTCCCACAGCAGCGGCAGGTACACGCCTGCCGCATCACACCGCACGATATACGTCAGGACTTTTTAAATATTAGGATTTATATTATTCAAATGTTGCTAGTTCAAATTCAGCTCGAAGGACTGAAACAATCTATTGTGCGGCTCTGTTATTAATTTATTTCACGTAGATGTGCTAATATGGAAGCACTGTACTGTAGTTCACTACAAAAAATATTTATTTTATGTCATAATATATCTTTTATGTTGTTAGTATTTTTTAATTCACTCTTGGTCTCTAACATAAGATAAATAGCATTCTATAAACTTCATCAACTCAAGTCATAATTTGCTACTAGCAAAAAAATCTAACATGTAATGAATAAAAAGAATGTTAAAATATAAAGTTTCGTTTCATATCACATGTATTGGAATACATAAAAAGCCTCCGGGGCTTCTCTAGTGAGGAGGCGGTACCTTGGAAGCGCGCGTATCCGAGCGCCTCGCCGCGGAACGAGTTGACGATGTCGACGCCGTACACGATGATCGGGCGTCGCATCACGTGCGCCAGCGCGAACACGTGGATCTGGAAAGTTAAACGTCGTAATCATGTTCGGCTCGAAGGACCAATTTTTGTTGTTATGGTATAAGTAATTAAATGAAATGTGTGGTTGGCACTGACCTCTACCTCTAGTACTAGTTTGCTGAACGGATGTCGTAATGTCCCTACTTAAAAAATGCTGTGAGTGAGCATCCGTGGAAACCAGAAGCTGTGGTTCTATCAGTTTCATGGCACAGGCTGAGGGTGGTCTCATTTCATCATGTGATAAGACATTGTTAGTTTCAAA
>DWKA01000362.1:0-17832 GCA_018249155.1 Panoquina ocola ocola
GATCGAAAGACCAACGTGCAAACCACTAGGCTATCACTGCTCATTACATATTATAGCATCACCAAACCTTGAAAGAAGTCCTTAACAAGGCCCAAGTACAGCGGCCCTGGTGCCAGATTTATTAGGAAAGAAAAATACATTCCTCATCGTACTCCCTTTCGCTTGAAAAAATACACAAGAACCTTTGTTTTGGGGAAAGGAACAAATCACTTTCTCGCAAGAAAAACGATTGTACATTTCAGAGGGACTGTTATCTGCAACAATACGATGATGCATTTGAACATTTACTTTGAATTTACTTCTTTTGAACAAATAGTTAATATTATTAAGATAGGTACCTACTCGTAAATTTTAACAGTTTTCGTAACGTTACATAGGTTCAGTACATAGGTTGTTTCTAAAGGTAATAAAAGTAAGAAATCGATATTAAAACGAACTTTATTATCACTATTTATATCAATGCTGAGTTTAGGTTTCTATTCGGTCGTGTTTAATTAAATTATCTTAAGGAATTCAATATATTCCTATAACTATAACACATTAAAAAAGATATGCTATGTTTTAGACTAATATAGCCCAGTAATCACTGCTAATGCATGGTAATGCATCTCCACTAATTTACATCTCCCTGTGGAGATCATTCGAATTTAAGATGAAGACTCCACTAGCGGCCGTGGAATAATTCATTTGAATAGAATATTTGGTATTCCTTCTATTCCTTCCTAAATTGCATTTGGGACTCAATGGATTTGAATTTAAAACTAGTGAAATAGAACTTGCCGCCAGCGATTACATACATCCTAATTAGTTTTTACCGATTTAATTGTGACTAAATCGAAGCGTTTATCACTCATGTATATGAAGTTTTTTTTAAATAATTGTTTCTAGTATTTATATGCGTATGTCTGCAGGAATATATTTCTAATAGTAATAAGTAGTACCTATGTAATAATGTTAAATACCTTAATTATTCTCGAATATATATGTATAATATGTGTATCTACATGACAAAATTGAAATACCTAGATATCTAGGTATAGGTATTCCAGTAAGTTTAGGAATGCTACTGTACCAACTGTGAGCTAACAAAGGTATAACTTCGCGACCAAAACATTAACATATGTATTGTAGAGTGAGCCGGCGCGGTCGCCCGCCGAGCCCACCCGACATCGATTACTCCCTTATATTGGAATTCTTCTAAATCTCAAACTAATCCGGCCACGGAGGTTATTTTCCTTAAAGCAAACACGTAATAAAATACCCACGAAATTCCGAACACTACGGTTACCTAACCCATTTAGTTTCATAGTTTGGAAGTTATACATACCTACGTACTATTTTTTGTTTGATGTAAATTTAAAATCGCTTATTCTTTTCCATCCAATGTACATAATTATTATAAGCGTTTAAGGAATATTATGGCAGATCCGAGTATTAACAAAAGTTAGCCAAGTGGCAGAAATTCGTAATGTTATTAGGAATTTAAGGAATTTACACTTTTTTTTAGTTTATTAATACAAGTTATTGTTCCTTAATATGGAACCTGTCCTTCAATACTGATATAGGTTTACCAACGAATACTTGCTCATCTAAAAACAAACGCGCGAATCGTCGTCGGATATTACTTGCGCAAACTTCGTTAAGAACTTACCTAATTGTTGTAAAACATTTAGATATTAAAGCAGTTGAACATTAAGATTTATGACGACAGTTCCACATTGTGGGTATTCACCCTGCAGGGTAAAAGCCAAGTTGCAGCATGAATTGCAGCGAGCGTAATTATTCGATTTTCGACCTCTTCAATGCCATTTGTGGTTTTTGTTCAAACAGAATCTCCTTTCTATTAAAGTTCTCTTACTTTTGCACCCAGCTCCTAATGAAGGTCTACAGGATTCAATTAACGGGAGAGATTGGAATGTTTCGTGATTTCTGCCCAGATCCGCAATTCCATCGACGTGCCTCAATCTTACACCTTGCTAGTGTACTGGAAATTACGTCCCTCTAGAAATTGTCGATAAACAGCGTTGTAAATGTTTTTCTCATTTATTTTTAACCTTTTTTTGGATTGTAGGAAATCATCTTGGAAACAATAACAAAAGTAACAAACATTAAACGATATAACAAAAGTTAAACGATAAAAATATAGAGGTGAATTAGTGTTAATAGTGATATAAGTGTAGCTATAATAAAGCTTCTTTTAACAAAATAAGGAAATCATGGGTCATTAGGTTAGAGAAATATTTCTTTCACTATATAGACTTATACTCCATTTCAATGATCTTGAGATTTTATCTAACTAGACAATGTACTATTGTAAAATTATTTAGCACATAATAATTGTAAAAAATGAGATTAAACTAACTAAAGGTCCTAACCTACATTTATATTGTCGCGTACAAAGTTCGATCCACGTAACAAATACCGTAGCAGCGATATCAAATTGGCACAGCAGCCGCAACCGCTGTTCTATACATTCCACAGGAATACATACAGCAAATTATAGTCCTTGTGTTTAATAGTACGCTTGTGCCCTGGGCGCTCGCCAGCTTTACATACAACTCAAAGAGGAATATTCGCAGAGGGCGCGGGACTCCGCTGAATGTACCCGTTCGTCTGTCACTATATTTGCATTCTAACTCCACTCTCAATTTGATGCATTGTTGCACAACCCCTATCCGGAGTTCAAGAGACCCACTTGGATATCACATTTTATTTTATGAGAGATCTGTACCTGGCTAGACGGCTAGACGACGCTCTTATTATTATGTACTTTCAAACTTATGTACTTATCTGCAGACGTTTTGTAATAGCTACATTTAAAATATTTTATGTAATAGGATATTAAGGGTTTTAACCTGTTACTTGTGTTACGTTACTTTTATACGTGCGAAGAAAACCTTTGAACCCTTTTTTAATAATAATGTGGACACGTAGGAGTCTGGGACGCAGCATAGTTTTACACGAAGACGAAAAACAGAAATTTTATACATAATACCTACTTTTAATGAATTTATCTTAGAATGTATTAAATACAACTACTAATGTAAAAAATATAGTAATTGAAAGTTATTTATGATTAGCGGAGAAGATCAAATACACAGACAGGCAGTCAGACATTCATTCTTTCAAATCACCAAATCACCAACATTTCAATTTTATATATGTGCATAGAAATAAATGTAGGTGATGTGAAAAGAAACAACGTAAAAACTAAGCGGCGGTTAGTATAAATGTCGACCTGAAACTGCTAAAACTTCGCAATTTCCAAGTTTCGTTCGTCGAAAATTACGTTCTGTATTTACTATAATTTTTTAGGAACGTCTTCGATACGCCGTACTTCCGTCATACAGCGCAGTTCTTAAGATGCTGTAACATCTCTAAAAATTTTTACCAAAAGTAGCACGTCCAAAGTCCGTTTAGTTTAGAAAATATCAAAGGAATACATTCTTGTTCTGTAGTACAGCATATACTAGATAATTAAACATATGTAAATATGTAAATTGTACCAAGTCTGTCTCAGTAGAACGAAATATGTAATATTAATAATTATTTTGTATCTACAGAAACAAAACAATTATGTTTTGTTGATATGATGGTTCAAAGCTATTACGGCTTTGAAGTAATACTTTGATCTTTAATTATAAGGGGAAACTTGTCTCTTGCAATGATAATATTCATACAATCGACTGACAAACCTATAGCTAGTACAAACAAAGAGATTAAATATTTATTGATAACCTGTATCCTGGGTGGTTATGATGCTACGTTCGAAGCTGGAAGTCCCGAACTCGATTCCCGAGTGCAAATATATGTATGACAGATAAATGTTTATTCTCTGATCGTGTGTATTAGTGATATGATACCACTGATACGGAATACTGTAGGGATACGAGAGTGTTAGTATTCATTATAACTCGAACAAAGTTTGATACTGTTGGTTAAAGTTATATTAGCTATCGAAACATAAACGTCGAATAGATTATATAAGTAGTTTAAGTTGAGATAGGTACGTACTTCAGGTAAAGTAAGTTTGCTCTTCCTCCACAAACTAGTTCAACGGGGAATAAGATA
This sequence comes from Panoquina ocola ocola, assembly GCA_018249155.1. NCBI lineage: Eukaryota > Metazoa > Arthropoda > Insecta > Lepidoptera > Hesperiidae > Panoquina > Panoquina ocola. The sequence goes on from DWKA01000362.1 coordinate 4,072, forward strand.
CAATATATGTATACATGGGAGAGTAAATTTGTGAAAACGAATGGGACTTGCATTACCTACTTAGATTAACTTACCTTTTATGTACTAGCATTGTTGCCTTGCCGTTCACAAAGCGTATCCACAGATTACATATTACTATTTCATGGTATGGATGACCATCGACGACATAGACCAGTTAACACCTGAGCTCTTCCTGTCAATTATTTATCCGTTACTGAAAAAAAAATTAAGGCATCTCACATATAAAGTGTTGTTCTAGAATACGAGCTCATATGACGTGATTTCAAATATACGTCGACTTAAAATATCTCTGTATGAGAATGTTAATGTAATTATTTAGTTGGCTGCTTTAACGCTAACAAGAGTACTTATCAAAGCCTTTCCGCAACATGTAGAAGCGTGATTCAAATTCCTGAATTTAAGTAGGAGAACGTTACAAAATTCAGGTGAAATTACTGGGCCGCATCGCGCCGGCGCCACACCGATTGAGTAATAAATCATAATATTATAATAGCTATGAAGTAAGCAGGATGCCCCCTAACCTCTTCCACCCCGCCTGCTCTGCAAACAATGCTTCATTTAACGAGATAAAAATGGCAAGTACTGTTTGGAAAATTAAAGTCATTGGTTAAAAGTTAATTAATATCAGTAGTGTAGCTAAAGGATACGGGGAAAAAGGTGAAAAAATCTAGTTGTTTATTATACCTACCACTAACGGTAGGTATAGCACAGATGGACTCGCGAGTTGTGAGGACCTATATATTTAAGTTTTACATAAAAACGCTTACGCACACATCGGACTATAAACCTGTATTGCGAGTAATCAACATAAGTATGACATCACTAAACCCATGATCTGAGAATAAATTTATCTGTCACGTGAATCATGTTCACGGGAATCGAATCCAAGACTTCTTGCTTTGCAAGCAAGGTAACTACAAACTAGGTTACGAGGTCGTCAACTATACTATACTCGAATCAAGGCATTATTACTTCCTTCGTATGTATACTAGCAACTGCCCGCGGCTACACTTACGTGATTTCGGAAATTTCCGCAAGTCCGATACGGAAATAAGGCAACTTTAAAGCGACAACGTAGACCCTTTCTATTTCCTATCTCATGAGAAAAATCCGGCCTCAACACTTGTCTTTATTACATAGGATAAGGGATGAATTTTAATAAACTTCAATAACTATACATATTTTTTTTTACCTCAGTCCGGAACTATAATTCTTAAATGTTGACAAACCACAAATAACTTTTCAAACCTTTAAAGTAGAATTTCCTAGTACAATAATACAAAATCTCTACATAATTATTTAGTAAGCATTACATAAAACTACCTAGGTACTTCTAGACTTTTTAACGAAGTAATTAGAAAATTTTAATTAAGTTTTCAGAACATCTATACTATAATATTATAAAGTTGAAGAGTTTGTTTATTTGTTTGCTTGAACGCTTAATCTCAGGAAGTACTGGTCCGATTTGAACAATTCTTTCAGTGATAAATAGCCCATTTATCGAGGAACTAATCATTACGCTAAGACCAATAGGAGAGGGGCAGCATATACTATGTTCTTCCTGAAGCGAAGCGAGGGCGGGCAGCTAGTTTCACATAGGTAATCCTTTTAAATAACAATTAACGTTTGTTCTTTGACTCGGAGCTGTAGGCGTCAATTTTACACCCACGTGGAGCCTACGATCCTCCCACAGGGTGATTGTATCGGGCTTCAAATACGACGTAAGCATTTTTGAACTGCCATTTTAAAATTGCTGTTATAAAATCTGTGGTAAGCATTTCAGGTATTTTGTGCTACAACTTAATCTCAATTTAAAGTGCGCGTATAAATTATTATTCGGCTATTGGCGTATTAGCTGTCCATTTTTAGCAGAAATATTTATTTTACTTGAATGACTGTCTACTGGGTATTACGGATTAGTTTGGGTAGGATTGTGAGATTCTATAATATGTTTTTGTTTATAATACATGAACGAGTACGAATATAATTTCACTCAGCTAGGAAATTCTCTTTCAAAAATATATTCCTAAAGCACTTACAATACTTAAGGATTCAGGCCGTAGTCAGTGTATCGTTAAGTAGATCCATTAGTAAAAACTTGAATATGAAAATCCTTCCAACATAACTATAGCTAATAGAGGAACAATGTTAACTAACAAAAGTCCAATCGATACGAGCTCAAAACATAAATACAGCCAATCATTTTTTTCGAACTGAGGGGGGGAATTATAAATGAGGGTGAAATTTAAGCTGGCATTGTTTAAATGTGACAAATTTACGTTAAATACACCTATCGCATATTTGGAACGGCGAAGCGGCGCAATGAACTGGCGCGCGTTATACAAAACAAGCGGCCTAGTTTCGAAATATGGTAATGGCATGTATTCTATACGTAATTACTAACTCTGTTACGTCGTTGTCACGGTGCACTCGAACAGATAAACATAAACCCCCGATCAAGAACAATACTTGCGTGAATAGTGTAGAACGAAATGTGTAGAACGATTTTTCTCAGTGCGCTCGTCATGACGAGCTTCTTGTGTTCTCCCAAAGTTGACAATGCGGGGAGCATGTCGCAGGTCGCAAACATTGGTTTAGATCTGTGGTGTGTGACACCAGACACAACTGACATGCTCAGTAGAGTGTTGATGGGATCTTCATCATCTGATGACTGAACTTCGGATTTCCAAGTTTTAATAGATTTGACATGTCAAACAATTCATTTCGTAACAGCCAAACTTTACCTATGTAAGTGTCGGTTTTGACAGAGGAATAGTGGTTAATTTGTATGTATTATTTCATAGTTGTAATGACTATGCGTAGGTACAGAGCTCTGTGACTAGGTACTCATAGTAATTTGTTAACCAAGGATGAACGCATACCCCTGCACAAGACTCGCACACCATTTATACGCACAAATCGACCCAAGATTCGGTGTGACAACGGTCACAAAATGTCAGCCCCAGCCGGGAAGCAAACCGCAAAAACCTCTGCACACCAAAGAAGGCACTATCTATTTGTGTTAACTCTGTGTCAAAATTTTAGACGCGCACAAATATATTTAGCAAACGAAAAAAGCAGTTAACATCATTAAATAAAATAACCAGTAGAGGGTGGTGACCACATACCATAACGAGGATGGTCACGTAATTTCTATGGAGAAAAGTATAGCTATATATTTTTAAATGTATCAATAGTTAAGACAAAAAAACGACTATGATGTAGAAACACAATTTGGTCAATCCATTAAAAAAATCTCGAGGCATAATTACATCATAACTGCGGCCTACATTTTATTAAAGCTAAAATTCTCGTTTAAAGTTCACTAGATGATGACATAATATAGCTGTAATCACTGCAGGTGCTCCGCGATCGGCCCGCGCCCTCGCGCGCTACACTATAATAAATTCGAACTAATGTTGTGATGTACTCGTACCTACAGCGATATGACTGCAGTATTTTGCTGTTCTAGTTAGTATTGTTATTGACGACATTCCTCACGTCAGTCTACTAACGAATAATATTACATTGATATTTTTATTAATACCTAAAACTAACAGAACTTGTTAGGTAACTAGAGTCTCCCTTATAGACCTATTCGAGGTTTGTCACAGTTGACCATGGTAGCAAGAGAAGGTACTGCATGCTCGTTTGCTATGTACCTTTGTACCTATCAGATATAAATCTCCAAGAAATAAATGGGAACGCAGTTAATTTTGTGTTTATTTTTTGCATGCAACTAAGCAATGATTACCTATTTCCTTTTCACCTTGTGTTTCTGTTTCATTTTCTCTGTCTCTTTCTCCATTTTGGCTTTTAGGCCATAACTTCCGTGGCCATAACAGATTAAAATGTATTATTAGCATAATTAGATAACATAATGTTATTACTTTGTTAGACATAGCTCGGGGAGCACAGCTATTAATTTTGTATAATTCGTTAATTTCATGCCCAAGACATTTGAAGGTTGAAAATATATTTAGTTACCATTTTCACAGAGAACAATACTAAATTCTATGAAGACGGAATACAGAAAAGCCTAGGCAACAATTAGTCACAGCTGTAATTAGTATAGAAAGCTGTTCTGTTAACTATTTAATCTTGCTTAAACTCTTAGTCCGCTATAGGTCCTGGGAAGGAGTCTATAGAAAGTTGGTCGGCTTATTTGGGTGTAAAATATATGTTTATAATTTTATTTCTTTATTGATTTCAAGAAAAGAGGTCTAAATACATTTTCATTTTTAATTAGGTATTTATCAAGCGACTTGGACATTTATTTTTTAAGTAAAAATGTCACAGAAATAAAAGATTCAGTTGAAGTTTACATTAAAAAATGTAACTAAATTGATTGCTATTTATAAATTAAATCTGTCATTGGATGGTCATACAAAATCCCAACTATAACGTGACATCTTTATATAACGTAACAGGCGTCTAAAATCTGAAACGCGCAGTACTTAAGCTTTCTACATTTACGACACGCAAAGGTATGTTCAAAGCAAGCTTGAGTGCAAGGTTCACCTCCAAATTCCCGAGGCATGCCGCAAGGGGAAGGGTGGAGGGGGGGTACCTACTAGGAAATAGACCACTGCACTTGCCCGACCTTAATGTCGCCATCAGCAAATTGCGAAACACCAGCTGCTTTTGACAAGAAATCCCTGACATCGTTCACACCATTGGCCCACAGTGCCACAGTCACTGGTCTTTCTGATCTTTACAATAGTTACCAGAGTCTGCAGTTATCTTTTTTTACAAAATAATTAAAAAGAACATTATAAACATAGGTACAATACATTAAAAAATTATTCAACCTCATGTTCATCGTTTATCGAAACTAGCTAAAAATAGAAATTCTTAATTGATTATATGAATACATAATTTAATTCTCAACAAATAATGATTTAATTTTTGCGTCTAAGCTATTTCTTTTAATATTTATTAAAAAAATGTTTAACTTGACTTGTATGTGTATCGTGTACGTGAAGGTGGAATCTTGCAAGTTAAATTGGACCCATCTCCCGGTGTCCTGCTGACAATGCATGTTTATGATAAGCATGACCTGATGCTGCCAGGATTGGCTCCACACAAGGGAACTACTCAACAGTTAACAGTAGGGACATGACTTTTTTGTAGTAGATACAAAAGCGTTTCCTTTTTTAATTTTAATAACGGTTTATTACTTAATCTGGTGGAAATTATCTTATAATTACTATTAGGAGTTATACTGAATATGGAACTAAGCGATAAATTTTAACAACTTATTAACACCAAGAATTTTATTGATGTCTAGTCACAGTAGATTTACTTTTAAATAATAACTTTTCTTTTAAAAATCCATCTTCATAACAAACAACATGAAATAACCATTTTGCATAATAGTAAATCAAATTTCACACGATATAATAAATTCTTACCTACAATCTACCTTAGCTAAAATATCTACCATTGAGACTACGTCAAGGTCGAAATGATTAGTTACGCCTAGTCCCCTTTCTCGTGGAAAACGACCATTAGGAAATTGTGCAAAACAAAAAGTAGGTAAGCTATTTTTATTCCAAGCAATTAAATTTACTGGGATTGTGTAATTTGACGATAGTGCCTCGTTAATTTAAAAATATGTAGGCGTTCCAATTTGACACTAAATACTTAGTAGGTACTTCTGTAATTTTCGGAGCGTAACTTAAAAACACGGTTCGGAAAACATTTAAATATTAACTTTTGGAGCATAGAAATTTTCACGAAGGTAAAAACTGCGCATTGAATATAGCAGCTACGTTATAGCTCGCTTCTATTAGGTGTCGTGTTAAAAAAGAGCATAAGTATCGGCGTCGAAAGGAAGATCAAGTAATATCTGTCAAGTGTAAGGCGAGGGGTATTAAATAGCGTCTCGCGGACTGAAGGCGACTGCACCCTGACCCATATCCAGTCGCTGCACCACCCAACTTATACGAGTGGACTTTATTGATTCGTAGTCTTGAGACGGTGTTCCTCTCTCGCTCGCACCCGCGGGAGATGCACACTCAAGCCGAGTGAGCTACTTACTCAATATTCCGAAGGCGCTAGAACCCTGCAATAGAACATTTAGGTAACGCACTACGCCGCTAAATGGGAGTTTTATGGTTATCCCGAGTGGCAAGATCATAGTAACTTCAGTTTTATATCTCATTCAAGCGAAACTAGTTATAATAAGACAGCTTTTGTTAAGTTACGTCGAATGATTTCCTTTTTTAATTACATTTTAATAATCGATGTGTACAGATGTACTGTAACATCGTAGCATAGATAGAAAATATACATCCATAGTTACGTTTTACTTATATCAAAATTACGCAACAGCGATAAATAAAAGTTACTCCAAAACAAATAGTTCTTAAAATATCGTGAGTACGTGAAGATATAAACAAGATTAGAATATGAAAATAACTTCAGTGTTATTTTTAATATTCTGTCGTAGAATAGTAAAGGTAAGGTAGCGAGATAAGCTCCGAGGGAAGCCCTAGCGCGGCGTGGGCGGCGCTGACCGAACACAGGGCAAAGGGCACAGGTTCACTGACCCGCCGCGCCGTGACTCCTGATCTCTCGTAAATAAATACGCTTTTTGTTCAGTCTGCTCAGATTAACAATTAAAATATTTTAGACAATGCCGTCGTGAATGAGATCTCCGTTCCCTTGATTACATCGTTAATATCGATTCAATATACTTAACTGGCATATCGCCATCTCTTCTAGAAAAATTTGGGCTTCGGGAAAAAAACGGGTACCTAACAATTATTAATAAAAAGCTTGAACAAATTGTATACTTAAACCTTCCTAATTAACAGTTGTCTACGAGTATAAGCAACAGGGGATAGTGACATTACCACCTCATTTACAATCCTCATTCTATAAAAAAATCTTCAAAAAAAAGTGATAAAACCAAAGGGTACCTTAATACTAAGAGCATTGCATCCAACCTTCGGGAAGTAAGAAAACATCACCATCATAGTAGTCGGTGAAATTGGAAATGATTATGACGTAGCTATGATATTCCGGAATAAGCGTGCAGAATGCAGATTGAATCCGTTAGCAGACGTATAAATCATATTCGGTGCATTGTGAGCAAGAGGAATGCCCGAGGAACCGGCTCGTTGCGCCTTCCCAAAAATATTCCACTTAGTTATGTGAAATATATTTCTATCACACTGAGCGTCTCTATTTGAGTGTCATTCCTGTTGCGGTTTCTATATTAAATAGAGACAGCGTGTGAAATGTTGTATTGGGTTGAATGTTGTAATGCACACGACACAAATTAAATTTATGACTTACGACGCGACGCAATAGAATGTAGTGACGTAGTTGTACTGTAGAATTGTAATAACTATGATGCAATTACTGAAATACTGAAAATGAAAGACTAAATGATATATTCTAACCGTATTACTATTTAGTTTTTATTTCAATTATAAACCTATGAACATGAACTGAACATAAACAAACGAATACGTACGAGGATATAACTACATATATAATTATACTAGCTATCTTAATAGTGAAGTAACTACGTAACGAGTAGGTAATAGGATTTGACTCGGATGCACTCGCAACGGCTCCCTACATAATGTTCGGTTCAGTGAACCCTGCAGTCTGGCACTCTTCCACTAATATTATTTCTATTTTGCAATATGGCCGAGTCCAGTGCTCACAGGACTTGCGCTATCTTCCATCTCCCAAGTATTATAACATTTTAGAAAGGTTATTTATCGAAGATAACTAAAATGATAACACTTAGTCCATAAGTGAACAAATTCGTTGATTGAGCTTATAGCCAATGAAATTAAAAATTTAGTGACTGAATAATACTGCCATATTTCATCAAAATAACATTTAGCATTCAATTAAAATCGTCGTTACATGAAGCCATATTGTTAGGTATTACTTTAATAGCAAAGAGTCAGTTTTTCCCAAATAAGTATTTTCATGCACACCAATGGAGATCTATACAAGGAACAGCGAAAATTAACACAAATCATTGGTAACAAGGAGTTACTGGAATATTATTATTACCAAAATTATCCTATATTTTTAGCACATAAAACATCATAGTCGTAATTCAGTCAGTTCAGTAACTTGAAAATTTCGAACGTAGTAAGTAACGTATCGATTTTTTACGGTATTCATCTACTTCATCACCAAAATATGTGCATTAAGTTATGCAAAACCATTCCAATACCGCTCGCTCTAAACTACGTGTTTTACATCGTTCATGTTTAAAGGTTCAAGAAACCTAAACTTTGTGTTGGGATAACAGAATTTCGCGAGTGTAGCGCTCCCACGCTTTCGTCGCGCGCGATATTGTAAAGCTGTGTCCACACTGTGCCTCTTCATCTTCAACTTTCTTCATATTTCTATTCAACTTTAGTTTGATGCACTCTATAATTGAATGCGTTATCAATCGTAACGCGAATATAGTTATTTATTTCAGTTATAGTTTCTACCATATTTTGGAAACATGATTCCTTTTCTTCGTTTACCATCTTGTTGTTGAACGTCATATTGCATATAAATCCACCTGACCCGGGACTATGTCCAACAACAACAGCGCTCGCTTCGCTTTCAACACTCATAGCGCATTCGTTACGAGCATGCCTCGCTTGCGTTGCTGACTGCGCTATAACGCATGCCCATGATGAACAAAAAAAGGCGTAGTGTGGACGCAGCCTGCATCACGTCGAGTGTAACTAACTAAACTTCAGGCATTTAGAATGTACACTAAGTTGCTCTGTTCATAATAAGCCGTAGTTTAATGTAAAGGCATTTTAATTATCTGATAGAGACGAAGTTTGACGCGACAAATTCCAATCGATCAAAGTTGATCCTCATAATAACAGCTTCCTCGCTAAATAATTCAAAGCTCGCGGAAGCTATGAACATTACATACATACATTACATACATTACATTAATTTTTTTTTACCTATATGAGCATAAGTTATAGTTACATATATTACCAAAAATTATATTTTTGTTACTTACAATTCGTTTCACACAATTCCAACTACGGCCATCTACTGAAATTCAAGTATTTTTTTTAAATCCTCCACTTCTCTTTGAAAAATATATCCTTTTATTCTTCTATTTCAAGTTTGTAAATAAGATGTTTGTCCCCGTTCTGCGAACAGAATTTCTATAAAACTTCTAACTTGAAATGTATTCCCATATTGACAACACAAAGTTTCTTAGAGATGACCTATATAGGTCAACATAAGCATCCACATAGGGTACATATATCATCTAATCTATTTAGTGTTTAGTAGTGAATTAATAGTAGCGATACAATATAGTAAGTAGGTAACAAGTACCTACTACAGAAATGTACCTATCCAAAAACATTCATAATTATATTGGTTTTATTTTATTAGAATTTATAGATGAATTGAACTGTTTGACATAATTGTAAATCCCAGTTAATAAGCTATGAAAACAATTTACACAGTTCGAGTACAATATATTTTATTACTCGAACTAAAGCATTGCCCTTTCTACATTAAATCACCGGTCGCATATGGTGTCGCCGCAGCCCATGAGATGTAGCTCCATCCAATCCTATACCTACATAATATAACCTGGTATGCAGAGAGTTTTCTTTAAATATTATTCAACTTGCAATGTAAGGATTTTAGTATTAACATTAGGTATTTTTTTTATTATTAGGTATTTTATGTGTGAGCTTTTTGTATATGTGAAGGTGGAATATTGCAAGTATTCATTTTTTTTAATTTTTTATCGGAACATTCTAACTATCTAAAGTCTGATAAATTTTACATGTCTATTTGCATTACAAGTAACTCTCGGTATAAAAAAAAGGAAATACCTACATAAGTATATGTCCATAAATGTATTACGGCGGTTTGAAACTAGCGTTTTTTTACGCGCGTATAAGCTCGTTTTGTACGAGTGTTGACGCGCGTATCAACGCGAGCCGCTGACGGACGTCACTGAACTATACCAGTATACGCGCGTCCGGTTTTTTGAAGCGCGTATTGTAGCGCGCGTGTAAGCGCGTATGCTGAAACGAGAAATACGCTGGTCTGAAACCTCTCTTACAGTATGATAATTTAATGTCCACGCGGCTTAGAATACTGATTGAGATGAAACAGAGAGGAATATTTTGTTAGTAATTCGTATTAATAATAACAGAATTAATCGTCAGAGACGCTAGACCGCACGCTGGAAGTGCCTGACATACTCTGTTGCATCACGACGCTTGCCGCAACGTCCTTGTGTAAAGCTCCATTTAACTTTATATTCAATATAATATAATAGTACATCTAATAGGTATATAAAATTTCCTCCTATGTAAATGTGCTCCTACTAAACGGCTTAACCGATTTGTATGAAATTTTGTGTGCATATCGGGTAGGTCTGAGAATCGGCCAACATCTATTTTTCATACCCCTACATTGTTCAACCCTCCCTTAAATTTTTTTTTAATTTTTTGACGAGCTTTTTTGTTTTTATTTTTTATAATGTGGCGTTAAAAATACATACAACCCTAAATTTTTACCCGTTCAATAGTATGTTTCCCGACGCGAAGCGAGGGCGGGCAGCTAGTACATTTATAATATGGATATAGCAATCAAACTAATATTAGGAAAGTGTATGACCTCGATTGGCTTTGTTCCTTGAAAAGTTTTGACAAGTTGTACCTACATACCTACTAGGTTTTCTCTGTATCTTCCATGCGCAGACGTCGAAAACGTTACATAGGTCATAGATTCGGCTGTTTTTAGGGTTCCGTAATCGAAGGTTAAAAACGGGACCCTATTACTAAGACTTCGCTGACCGTCTATCAGCGGGCTGAATCTCGTGAACCTTGATAGTGATATAATTGAAATTTTCACACGTCATGTAGGTATTTCTGTTGCCGCTATGACAACAAATAATAAAAGCAGAATAAAATAACTATTTAAGGGGACTCCCATACAAAAAACATGACAATTTGGCTCGATATTAATAAGGGCAACAGGAAGACCGTTGAAATGTTTCAAGAATATTTATTATTTATATACCTATATTCATTTTAAAAATAAATAATAATGTGATTATTTTCAGTTTTTTTTATAGATACAGTACGGAATCCTTCGTGCGCGAGTCCGACTCGCATTTGGCCGATTTTTTGTACATGGTTCTCATTCAATTGTACATTGAGTATAATAGAATAGATGGAAGTCGTGGAAAATGAAAAACGATTGTTTCTTTGTACGAGTACAAGATAAATTGCGGCGAGATAACGCGTACCTTTACAAACACCAGATTGGTAATTGCTGATTCGGAATCGAGCTAATTGGAAACTGACGGTGATCGGTGAATTTATATTGAAATTTTAATTTCTTCGAAGTATAGGTAGGTACTTGTGGTATTTTTCGGCGTTGAGATTACGATCATCGATCAGGTACAGGTTTCTATGGGTGTTAGTTTATAATCATGGAACTTGGCAAGAATCTGGAAGAGACAGATGCGCAGAACAAAATACAGAACAAAACGACTTCTGCGAATCTAATATCTCTTTCTACGTCTTCCCTAGTTCTTTGTCCATAGCTGTAGAACATTAAAACTACGGCATTGGTATAGACATCGACAAGTAACTTGGCAAGAGTGAAAGAGACATTAGAGGCGCAGAAGTAGTTTTGCTTCTTGTTCTGCGCATCTAACTGTCTCTTTCAGACTCTTACCAAGTCTACCAAATCTATGACTATATGACAATTCACAAAATCAGAATTCAGTTGCCCAAACAACACTTCGTACCGGTTTAACTTTAATTATAATAATATTGTGTACGTCAGAATACATTCTGAATGTATTCCGGACATTGTTCTAATATGAAGCCAACGTCATATTGTGTTAATATAGAATTCTAAATTGCATTGTTATTGTGATCTGTCTCCGTGGGTGTCTCGATGTCCCATAGCAGAGGCTATTGTGATGTTACTTCACGTTGGTAAGAGTTATATTGTTAATTCAGTATGAGTATTCTAAAGGTCTATTTATTATTATTTTTATTGTACAAAGTGTCCGTTAAAGTTAAATGAGTGTAACTAATGTATTAAAATAGAATAAGAATTATGGTGTGTGTAAAAATTGGTACTATATTTTAGGCGAATTTTGTATAGAAGCGCGGCAATGTCCTTTAATTTGCAATATTCCACCTTCACATACAAACTAGTCAAGTTAAGTAAAAGCTTTTAAAGATATGTTATCTATAAAGAAATTAGCTGATCTGTCTCAAGGTGGGTTACGTGGTGGTGATAGGTTATGTGGTCTTGTATACGCATAGGAACCTTCCCTGCGCAACGTCCCATGCGCATCAGAGATCGTCCTGGGAGATAGCACTCCTATCACTCTACCTCCCTTACTTCTTTACTATCTCTAAAATTAAGTTAAACATTCTTTATATATTATTGGGACACATAGTAGGTATAGTCAAGGTACTTGGCAAGAATCTGAAAGAGACAGATGCGCAGCACAAATAGCAGAGCAAAACGACTTCTACGCATCTAAAGTCTCTTTCTACTTTTTTCGAAGTTGTCCATGACTAATTATCATTATTTATTAAAAGTTTTATTATTCACAAAAAACAAAAAGCAACAACGTGGGGACAATGTCAATAAATACAACCGTAAAAAACAGTTTTAAGAAAAAATAAGTTACGTCCATTAGCTACATTAAATTTATCGCTACTTCCACACATAAAGTCCACTCCAAAGACTAAGATTAAAATCCAATACTTTTAAGAGTTTTAAGCTACAAAAGCTGCAACGAGCACCGTTTATTAAAGCTGCAGCCGCGGGAATCTTGTCTTGCTTTGTGAGCTAGTCGTGCTACATATTGGGTCCGAGCTGTCCGCAGCGTGACGCCTTAGGCCGTGCTTTGTACAGACTATCTATGTCACCAGGATTATAGATTTATTCTTAAATTGCAACTCGGGACAGTCGGGGATGAGGCGAGCGCCCGAAAAGCTGTGTAAATTGTCTTTGTTTACAATTTATTTTACTGCATGCCATGCAGATGGACAAATTACAACTATAATTATTATCATTATGTTGTTTTCATGTCGGATATGTTTAGTACCGAAAAGTAAAGATAGAGGTACTAAAACTATGTAATTTTGACTCAGTATAATTTTTTTCTTTCTTTATGATGTACATTGATAGCCTCGTCACTACTAATTAGAAATAGTCAGATGCATTACTTGCAAGCTCAACGTTGTCTTAACAGATAATAACATTATGTAGCTATATAATAGGTTACATAATACTTTTAGGTCCAGCAAGTTCCTTCTCCAACATGCATAACTTAAATATTCTCGTGTATTTAGAATTACTCTCAGCACAACTAAACCAGTTTCCTTCTCTCTCCCCCAGAGAGCGCGTTCTCCCGGCGGCAGGAACCATACTACGGCCGCCTGATCGGCCGCCTCACACAGTACGCGCACGGCATCCGCGGCACAGTGTACGCCGTGGATGAGAGTACGGTGTTTGTACGCGGGTTCGCGTACGACGGCACGGGGCCTGATGCCTACTTCTGGGTGGGGGACACGCCGCAGCCGTCCCCTGAGGGGATACTCGTGCCGTACCCTGAGGACTATGCTAGCCGGTAAGTGAAGACTCATTCAAATCCTGCACGCACCACTAAGTTATGTGTTGCTTCGATGAAGGAAAACATCGTGAGGAAACCTGCACACCTGAGAGTTCTCCATAATGTTC
>DWKA01000363.1:0-17823 GCA_018249155.1 Panoquina ocola ocola
CTGGGAGAGAATGCTTTTAGCATTAAGTCCGCCTTTGTATCCCTACAGTTTGTACGGTGCATGAAGTTTAAATAAATCAATAAATAAATATACCTACTTATTTTGATTTTTTTATATCTCTATCCGCTGATGCTCTAGGCCTTTGCTGCTAGGGATAAATGCAACTGTATAAGAATGGATCAACCTACTTTTTTAGATTTTCATTGTGGTTAAAATGGTATTTCGATAAGCAATATTTTTTGATTAGGCACAGTACCAACACCTGGATACCTTCAGATGGATGATACTTCCTTCATTTAAATATGACACTTCCATCCTGGACATTAATTTTAAAAATATCAGAGAGAACCGATTCTTATTACCTAAAGATATCCACTTGACTCTTTATGATGTGAGTCATAAATATTTATTCTTTCTTTAGCATGGCATGGGAATCCCTTCGGTGGGTATTCTGCTCCACGAAGTGATAAAGCTGATGTATCACGCAAAAGTTCGTGATCCGGTGTTCTTCAGAATCGGGACTTGCGGAGGGATCGGATACGAGGGTGGAACTGTTATCATCTCAGAAGAAGCCGTCGACGGTGCACTCAGAAACGTTTTGGAATTGGTAAGTTGTAATCATTATCATCCTAGTAATTCTACTAATGTTATAAATTTCAAAGTTTGTATGTTACTCCTTCACGAAAAAACTCCCGAATCCATTTTCATAAAATTTAGCACGCGCATAGAGAGTAATTTGGATTAACACATAGGATAGTTTTTATCCCGGAAATCCCGCGGGATCGGTCAAATTCCAAGCGGGCGAAGCTGCGGACGGAAACTTGTATAAAATTTAATTTACTTAAATAATTAGGTAGTTGGATATCTATTACAGTTTGTCTGATTCTGTAGAAAATTTAGACAGCAGCTCCACCTATCCACCAGATCCCAGCGGTTCTTTTGAAAAAAATTACACTCAGAGTGCGAGATTTCATTACAATCGTTTGCGTAATTTCAGAGTTCATTATGAATAACGTGATGCAATATTTCAAATTGCAACATAATTATTTTCTTTTTCATAATGATTTGCATATAGTAATACGTAGACGCTATTATTCATACAGAAGTAGAAAACGTCTGAACAGTAAATACAACTGATGTTACCTTAGGGTAAGGATGTAACATTCTATAAATCATCTCTGGCTCATTGCCAGTCAACTCATGTAGCCAACTTCATATAGGTCGAGACTTTACGTACCTAGTTCATTATTGCATTATGATTAATTGTGAATCATGTGTTCTAAACAATCATATCGAATCTTACACCTTGTGTTCGTAGAATTAGAATATTTCAGCTTTTCTTCTTGAGATGAATTTATAAATTTAGGATTTCCGGAAATTTTCTCCTTACACTGCGTCTGAAAGTTGCAGTCAAGAACATACTTAGCTTCTAGTTCTAGAAGTAGGAGTGGAGAGAATACGCTTTTTGAAGTGAGTAATGGGGGGGAGGGGGTAAGAAAATGTATAGCAAAGAAGATTTTTTATGGATATATTGGAATAAATTGGGTATAATACGAGTATATTGGATGGCATACATCTTCCACACAATTTCCAGAAAGCTCTCTTTTCTTACCTCAGTACGCACATCGCACCTAAATTAGAGTCAAACTTGGTGATTGTTGCAGACGGTTCTAGGCAAGAGTGTACAACGGCCGGCCAAATTAGACAAGCGGCTGGCCCGGGAGCTGCGAGCTCTCGCAGACCCCGAGGATCCCTATGACACCGTCACCGGAAAGACCATGTGCACGTACGACTTTTACGAAGGTAGGGCTTAACGACTTGTGACAACAAAATTATTCAAATATATGTATTATTTTTTTCACCGACTGGAGTATCTTCAATACAGCTTGTCAGCTACTAAACTCTGTTAGTTTTTATTTACCTACTGTGCGCGGAAGTCTAGGAGCGGAATCTTCAAATAATACCTACTTATAAAGATTTTACATTTTTGATTTATACCTGATAGCTTGAAAAAGAAAAATTAAGCATATTATCATAAACTAACCAGGACAATAGTTTTAACATTGATCATAATGTATTTAAAAATAAGGTAAGAATTATTTTCGTATGTTTTTACGGTACAGTCGCGTTTTTGTCAAAACATTTCTAAACTGGCAAACCGAGCTCTTCGGCTAAGCATGGCTGAGTCGAGCACTGAGTAGCACTCGTTACATTAGTAGTAACTTTTTATGGGCATTTCCGCTTGAAAGTAGCACTTCAAGCATTCGGTTGCTTGTTAATGAGATACCTAGCAACAGTGGAGAGATGTTTGTTATTTTGAGTGGCATCAAAACTTTTGTCACTTGAGTTGGCCGCAACTTTACTCGTAGGCAGGTACCCACTGATATTCATATAATTTTTTTATTGGGTAAACATACAAATGTTGTTTTAAAGATAATAATTATATTTTTCAATTAAGCTCCAATAATTAATACTTTATACTAATAAGACTTACTTCTGTCCCTCCTGAAATTCTATTCGAAGTTTATCACTGATGTACAAGTCTGGCAAGGGATGACACTGCAAGCTCCTTTGCTAACCTTGTTAAAATTGTTACCATAAAATTATACTGACCAATTGACATTGGGACAATTTTATTAAATGGAATAAAAATTATAGGACAAGGACGATTGGACGGAGCGTTCTGCGATTTTACTGAGACGGACAAGATGGAATACTTGGAGAGCATACACAAGGCAGGCGTGTTGAACATCGAGATGGAGTCTCTGGCTTTCGCGGCGCTCACACATCACGCGGGCATCAAGGCCGCTGTCATTTGCGTCACACTTCTGGACAGGCTAAAAGGAGACCAGGTACAGCCATGGGAAAGGTATTTGTCAAGAATCTGAAAGAAATAGATGCGCAGAACAAAAAGCAGCAAGCAAAACGTATTCTGCGCATCTAATGTCTCTTTCTACGTCTTTCCAAGTAACTGTCCCATGATCACGGATCAGTAAAAAAATATAATTATGTTTCTGGTGTGATGTACGTAATTATGTTGTGTAAGTACAATGTGAAGACATAGATTTTTGTGCATAAGTAAACAGTCGCTGAACGAGTAGATTACTCAATCATCTTCTGTGGTTTGCGCTGATCATAATGGTCATAACCTTCTTGGTCTTTACAGCCATACATTACTACTGAGGTCCCTAAGTTTATTATAATAATTATGTCGATAGGTACTTTAAAAAAATGTCGAATTAGAACCAATATTAACTTTTTTCTATAGTTCAAAAATATTTTTCAATGTTTCCAGGTGCTCGCTCCCAAAGAAGTCTTAGATGAGTGGCAACAGCGACCGACGAAATTAGTGTGTCGCTACATCAAACGGTAAATTCATTAAACAGTATTTTAACTTTAAATTAAAACCCTGATTGGCCTATTTGTTCAGTGTTCTTGGGTGTCCCAAATATTATCATTTATAATGATGTTTTTTTGTTTAAATTCGTTTTATGTTTTAATCTCTACCTTCTGAAACAATTTAATAATGATTTAAGTAACAGATCTGATATGAGCGTTTATTTTAGTTAAGCTATTAATTATAGTATTTCATTGACTCTAAGGTTTAATGATTCAATATTTAATAAAAGTTTTATTCGTTTTATTGTAGGTACCTCCAAATGAAAGGCCGATTGTCTCTGGACGGACATGGTTCGATAGCTGTGAAGAGTCCTCGTCGCTTCAAACTGGTCCAGCAAGAGTCTGAAACGTACGACTAACTTCCATGAAGTCAGTTTTATAACTATGACGAACTAAAGAACATTGGAATAAGCGTCAGTTTTAGATCACCCGTGAGTTATTTTATTAAGTTGCATATAGTTAGCAAGTATTAAAAAATATATTTGTGGGTTCACAATTTTATTACAGGCGTGATTACTGCACTCCAGTGTTATCGGAATCGAAATTGTCTGTCACTGCCAACGCTATTCTTTAGTTTCGATTATTACCTATAATTAGGTGTTACATGTATTTTTGCGAAACAATTTTGTTTCTATCAGACATCATTATTTATAACTTATTGGTACCTACATTGAGATTGCTTGATATTCAGTCATTATTATTGTATTGGAAAGGCGGTAAATTGATTTGTTATTCGATAATTGAGTAGTACCAATGTTATGCGAATGCTATACCTTGCTGGACCTGACAGAATGTCGGTCTATTTATAAAGTAATTGAAGCCGCTACCGACAAAAGCGATGTTGATATGTCTATTAACATATTAAATATGTTTTTTTCAACCACCTTTAATGATTGGAGTGTAACCATTATCAAATTGATTTAAATCGTAGATATGACATCGAACCTACACTCTGTTTCGATATTTATTTTAGATCGATGACGGTTGGATGAAGTTATATTATTATAAGTATTGTGTTTTGTAATACAATTGTACATTAAAAACAACGAAAAAATATTTTTTCAAAAGTTAAAATGATATCAGTATAAACTTACATATCCAAGGTTTGAATCCTTTACGTTTGAAAAATATTTACTTGTACTATACATACTTACCCTACTTTATAACAATTTACCTACTCGTAAACTTACTTCTAGAAATTATTATATCCAGCTATTGTCTGTAATTCTATATACCTATATTCTCCTTACTGAAAAACTATTTCTTTTTATATTTTTATGCAGTTTCTCTATTACAAACTTTTCAGTAGGAAGTCACTACTGAAAGTTGTAATTTTTTAGCCTATTAGGTACTTTTTGCTAGTACAATTTGTATTCCTACTCGCCTCTAACTCACTGCTATAAAGTGAGTGCTCTTACTATAAAAAAATTGCAAGTTACATTGCGTTTAATCGATATTTTAAATTATTGTTAGTGAAATTTAGCGTGTATAAATAGACGACTTAGCAGCGAAGGAATTGTATTAAGGAAAAATGTGAATAGTACCTTATTGGATGTGTCCAACGGGTGTACCATGAGATTGTCTAGATAATATAATTATAATTTACTTCTATACTTCTATAGTATAGCTTAGTAGTCGAGTGCCAAGAAACACCACTATTAGTACAAAAATTAAAGTAGATTTTGTAATTGTTTGCTTAATTTTTGTGCTACTTTTCCATTTCTAACTTACGAATAACTTTGCTGTCTGTCATAATTATATACTTAAAGTAAGTATGTATGTACCTATTGTATGTCGTAAGTTGTGTTGACACGTTGTGGCGCAGAAGTCTTTGTTTGTCTAAAACTTAAAATAATGTCGACAAAATACAATCACGTTTTACCTAAGTAAAATATAATTTTAGGGGAACATTTACTTGCATGTGAACAAAATCATATGAAAGCTTTCACATAAATCGCTCTAATGTCATACCACTATAGCAAACAATTATACCGACCTGGTAATAGGCTGAAAAAGCGCCGAGATACTCTACCAAACACTTCATTACATAGTAGGTATCTCAATGACCAACTCTACCAAAAACATTGAGATTGTACTATGTAAGAGTATGTACTATGTACTAAACTAAGTACATAGTATCTCATTATACATTCTGATATACCTAGTGGTTGTAGACTTGATTAAATATAATGAAAAATCAGAGGTCCAAGGAAGGGCTTTTCAGTTTTGCTTGCATATGACACGCTTAACGCACTCAGTGTTAGATTGCTGTGCAATTAGTATCTGTTGAACACTGTTACAGAATATTAAAAAAGGGTTTTTTCTTATGTGTACTTACATTACATAGAAGAATACTTACACAAATAACCTAGTGGACAATGCACGAGCTATAAATGATATGAAATTTTTGTGACCAATAACACCCCTGTAAATGTCGTGGTCCGCTCTTGTTTCATGGAATGATTTATCAATCTACCATATTTATCATTGAATCTTTTAACGATTTTGTGATATAAGTATTAATCATTAAATAGTTAATCCTACAAACGGACCACGACATGAAATTTCTATATGTATCAGTCTCAGCTTTTTAAAGATTGAGTTAATTAATTATTTATAATTACTAGGTAATTGATGGCTGTTGAAATAAATGTTTACCGTTTAATTATACATTTTTGAACATTTTGCCTAATTAAATGTTATAAATATAAATATACCAGTTCGTTCATTGTTAATATTGCTGTTTATCAAAATATTGTACATTACAAAGTTGCAGATTTGTATTTATATTGTGATACCGTTATAGTTAGAGTAAGGACCACGACAAACAACAGACAACCAATTTTTTCGTTGGTGCATTGTTATAATATCGAAATGACTAATAAGATTATCTCCTTGGTCTCACTTGGTTTTTTCACACCATATTCTTTTTTCCCTTCATTAAAAACATGGTTTATTAAGGTATATAAAAATGCCATGCCTGCTGAAATGAATGGCGTTTCGTTTATGGATTGCATGTTATGTCCTTATTGAGTTTCTGTTTGGTATATTACACTGGCGAAGGACCAAATTTAACCTACAGAAAAATTGGTCGTCATGTTGAATTAATGTGCTTCCACATGTGAATTGTTGTTACTATGCACGAACTGTTATCAGGCGTTTGCTTTAAGTGTTCTATAAAATAAATTTAAGTTGTTTAAACGTAGTATTAGATAATAATTCCACAAAATAAAACTTAAAATTGTTCGCCTTCTTAAACGGTTGAGTTTTGTTTTTTATTTATCAATTACCTTTTCCATTATTTATTCATATCTAACCCACTAAGCTGTCTGTCATTGGTGAGTTTTCATACTGTGTTATTAAATACAAAAAACTAATATTTTACTTATATTATCTGCTCATTGCATTTATTTTCGGCATTGATAAAATTACTCGTAAAAAAGAAGCTTATTCTAACTGAGAATAGAAAGTAATGTGAACGTTGGTAAGTAAGTCGTATATTTTTTGTGTGAGGCAAAAAAGGAAACAATTAAATTTGTCACAATGCTATATTGTTTATGTACATCAATAACTAGGTACCTACAACACTAGGTCATATTAAATAGGAATAGATTTAGGAAATTATTAATTTAAAATATATTAAACTAAATGGCACCATTAATAGAAGACACTGGAAGTGTGTGTCAGTGAATGATTGAAGAAAACGATTGAATACTACTTCTGTATTAAATCAGAAAACACAAGATATTTTAAATATGTATACCTAGTTTAGTTTTATAAATAAAGCGCTTAGGAATTTCGTAGGTAGGTAATATTTAACCGTAAGATTTTTGTTGCAAATGATTCAAGAGTAAACGATCAATCAATTGTTTTCCAAAATATAGGTACATTTTCTGAAGAGGGCCTGGAACACGACTAGAAACTTATGTGTGATTTTCATAGGGTCTATATAACAGATCTAGATACATAATAATAGTTTTATAATACGACACGGATGTCATTATCAGTTGAAAACAATAACTTTTGTTCAGTCTTCATAAACATATATTAAGAAAATCAAGCTAATACATATGTATTACACGACAATGTAGCAATACTCGCTTTATAAATGAGCAATAAACAGCGCAGGTCGCGTTCTGAGTATCATAATTTACTTGAGCTGTAGGAACTTCATGAGTGCGTCGTGTATGAGACGAGGGCTGGCTTCGCTGTCGGCGGTGTACCTGACGCCGCGCAACGCTCCGTCCTCGTTCCTTACCACTCCGTACTCCCCAACTATAAATCCATCAGAAGTTCTCTCCTCCACCCGGTACTTCCTGTACTGCCTGCCTTCCACCACGTAGCCGACCTTACATTTTTCTTGCTTGCAGTTCTCAGGGTCTGACTGTTGCGGCTGAACGCCATGCGTTCGTCCGTCAGTCATAACGCTTACTTTTTCATCAACCTCATAATTTTTTTCTGGCTGATGATCTACTATTCTACGTGCGTTTCCCATGTAAGATGGGTTCGCCACAGTTGTTAGAGGCGTTGTACTAATTAAAGTGCTGCCTATACTTGGAATTTCGGTATGATGACTCCAAGGCCCTTGACTTGGCAATGCTTCTGGAGTCAAATGTAAGGATGCGGGTGGGCTGTAAAACTTTGCCGGTTCACTGTATATCTTTGAGGGTTCGCTGTAGACCTTCGCGGGTTCGCTGTAAATTTTCGCTGGTTCGCTATAAATTTTTGCTGGTTCACTATAGAACTTAGCAGGTTCGCTATAAATTTTAGATGGCTCACTGTAAACTTGCGGCCCGTTGTTTCTAAAATTAGGCGCTTGGAATAAAGACGGATTTGAATTTATGTAAGCGTTATTGTTCTGTTCATTATAGTTCCTCTGTGGTGTATCATGTAATACGTTAAAACTTACAGTTGTCAGTCTCGGGCTATGATGTTCATCAAGAGCTTTATGTACTATGTCTGCAATGTAGTTTTTTGAAGAATATGCCAATGGTATAGACCTAGCGATTGGTACGTTTTCAGTGGTTTCATAATTGTCTGTTTCTGCAGTTGTCGGTACAGTTGCATCAGTTACGGTATACTGAGTATCATTTATAGTAACTTGTTTGTTATCAAGTTGAAAGGAATGTATTTGTTCAAAGTTATTGACTCCTCGGGTTTCTTTCCTCGCCTGCAGTTGTTTAATATATTCAATATTAGCACCAACTAAACTCGGTGGTATTTTTGTTATAGTTTCATCATTTTCGGTTGACAGTATGGTACTGCTGTCTGGAGGAGTCGTTGAACTTACATAAATCGATTCACTCGGATCGGACGCTAATGTTGCTACAGGATTAGAGTTATTTTTATTCGTTTCAAAGTCATCTAGTACTTTATGGTTGGATTTCACTCGACCCCTGCCCACCGCAACAGAAGACGTTATTCTTACTGATATGATTTGTTCCTGCTGTGTAGGTACGTTTTCGAGCTTTGGTATGTTTTGAGCATTATAATTACTTCTGTTTGCATCTCCTTCAGCTGGGTCATGGTCACCACGACTATGTATGGGTTGACAGTGGACCAGCAGATATGGTAAAATCTGAAACAACATAAAACATATATTACAACTAAGATCAGGACGAGGCGCAATCAACGTAAAAATGTGAATGTACGCGACTTTCAGTCATCAATGTTATGCATATTGTACTTATATTGTTAACAATGGTTAACTACTGATAAAAAAGTTTTGTAATGATTGCACAAATTAATTTACACTATAAAAAAATCTTCACATTCATTTTATCGGAGATCTGTATTTATGGACCAACATTATTATAACACAAGCTCAGGGTTCAACAACCTTATAAGACAGAAGAGCTAAAGTTTACAATTTATCATAGGTATAAGATTTTCTAATGATTAATAAGGTCACAAAGATTTCCTGGACGACAAAAAGATAGCTAAAAAAAATATTTTTATAAACAGAGCAAGAAAGTCGCATGATCATAATAAAAGAGTTAAATTAGCATCTAGCTACATCACTGTTAAATGTAGTAGTTATAAACAACTAATTATAATAGCAATTGCCTACTAAGTATGTTATGCTATTACTACTTCATTATTTAGTAATGAACATCTGATTAAACTGGGAAATAAGTGTTAACATACCATTAAAGAAAATGTATCTGTCACGACTTGAGATAAAAAAACCGAACCAATTGACAGCAGGTTGAATCAGTATAACAGCTATGCGTAAGAAATGTTAAACAGGAACTTTATTATTACAATAATCATATTGTTGTAAGAGATGTGTCCATATCCATAGATGGGTACATTATTATACAACACGATATACATATATAATAACAACAAGATAATAATAAGAAGAAGATAATAATTTACAGAATCTCGAATCACTTACAATTTATTTGATATAAAAGTTCTTTAAACCTTTACGGATACATTACTAGACCCTGAATTTTCCTCGCCCTTAAATTAAATTACCTACTCGATTAACCGCCGCAGAACGTTCAACTGGTTGTACCTACATAAATTAAGGCAAAGAGGTGATTCAGCCTATATTTCGCATCTCATCGGCAAAATGGTTTAACCTTTATGTGTAAAATCCAGAAAATTATTTGTGACGCATAAAGTTACGCATGAACTTAGTAAAAACCTTAATTTATACTAGGTACGATGTTTATATCATGACGAGTCAAAATAACATGTTTTGATATCGATATATAAGTTCTCGGGTATTTCCTACATCATACTTTAGTTAATCGTTTCGAAATTGGTTGAGGCTATTATACTTAATACATAAACAGTTATTGCACGTTTTATGTTCCTGTACTAATCACTTATAATGCGTTATTAATTTTTAACATTAGGTAATTGATTCTAGGTTCACAACCGAACATTGAAGTATTGATTTTCAGTTTCCAAGAATTAAGCTGTTAACATTCCATCTCACAGATCCGGGTGTTTATTTCTTAATAACGACTGCAGCGTAAAGTTAATGTTTTTGTAATGTTAGGTACTCTACAGTCACTGGCACGAAACGAACTGACGAACTACGCAACGTGATGGTATACGGTCATTGTCAATAAGCATTGTAATCAATAATGACTCTGACTCGTTGTTGATTAAAAACTATGCGAAGAAATCTCTTACTGCGTTTACAAGCACGCACATTGAGTACAGGATCGATATAGCGTTGCCTGATACTTCCTCTGATCCGAGTGTTCTAAATAAGTATACCGGATGTAATCTCGGCCAATAATAAATTATATAATAAAATATATATTTTTTATTTTCTAAGAATAGTATAATAAATAAACTACATTTTTGAACTCCTGAAACTCTACATTTGTCTTAATCTGTTGTTTAGTTCTCTGAAGGTTTCACTTCTTTGTCGTGTAATTTATACTCATGTTTTTTGATAACAGAGTATAGAGTTCACCAGTATACTTTAACAACTTTAACAGCATCTGACAACACATGGAATACTCGTACATAACGCGTCATACGTATTGCATAGTACTGTGTACGTCACTTGGCAAGACGTAGAAAGAGACAGTTAGACGCGCAGTAGTCGTTTTTTGGACTTTATGTAAGTATGTGTTATTAGATATTTTAGATATTTTTAGATATTTTATAAGTGCCCTCTGTAACTGTGAGTATGAAAAAAAATATCTTGGTAGTTTCTTGCCGCTTCTTCTCCCGAGACCACTCACAGTAGGGATTTGTGGAAGCGATGGCGTAGTTGACTTTCGAAAAGCGTTTGTAAAAAAACCAAGTTCGAATAAAATTCATTTGACTTTGACTTTAGAAAAAAACGACTTCGGCGCATCTAACTGTCTTACTACGTCTTTCCAAGTTATGTGTCGCTGACTTTATCGTCCGATTCATGCATGCCTGCAAACCAGTAATGTAACATTGGAACTCGAGCGTTAATAATCAGAACGGAAATGTTCTCTGAACGTTATAGCCGTCTTGATGGTCATTGTCTTCAACTGCTGTCAGGTGCTGTCTCGTCGGCCATGTAAATAATAAACGATCATCATTTGCGGTATGCCGACGGAGGTATGACAATATGCAATACAAAGTTGAGGGTACTTTTTAGTCCCGCAAACAGAAAGAGGCACGTGGTCTGCGTGGGACATTAAGGAATCTTTATTGTAGAGATGGACTTTTTTCACGCCTGAGGGTACTTTTTTGTCCCGCAAAAGCGCAAACAGAAATAGGGACATGGTCTGCATGGGATATTAAGAAATCTATTGTAGAGATTTCTTCCCCATCTGTATCCACGTTGTAGGTTCGGTGCGAGGCGATGAAGTGAGAGCCGCCTGGTCCGCCTGTCAGTGACCGGCACACGGCCTTGCTTGGTATTAAGGTCGACAGCACACAGTATGTTACACTTTTAGTAAGTTCGTCTATTTTTTTATTAATCAGATCCGATATCATTTAGAAATGGCATTCATGCGCGCCGCGCGTGACTGCCTGTACTCTACAGTACTCTACATAGCAAGTCCGGTAACGATTATTTTTGCATGCGTAATTTTGTTTATACCTATTACCTACCTAATCTTATTTTGATGTAGGTAGTAATCTTTAGCTGGGGATCTATTTTAATGCAAACAATGTTTGGTGTGTAGGTCGGAATGCAATGTATTGATTATTAAATTATTATTTATTATTGCGTTTTATTTATAGCAGCCGGTTTCAGATTTAGAAAAATATATAAACTACGTTACTCTATCACTGAGTAGCAGAATGGTGAGAATTTTTATCAGTTTCGATAATAATTATCGATTTTTGATTATTAGTATAAATTACTTAGAATAATAAATATCTCATATGGAATTTATTTATATGGGTTCTTTCATGCAGTAGGTACTGAACGTCTTTTTATGCTGCTATTATAGAATTTGTATATCATAGTAAAATGTTGAAAAATTTTTGAGGCCATTTGTTTTATAATGCCAAAAGGAGTCAGAATCTAAACCATGAGCACAACATCTATGAGTGTTGTATTACTGATTAGTCACTGTGTAATAGATATACTAGTGAAAGAAATAACCTTTTTTACAGGAAAACCCGACCGCGTAGGTTTCAGGTACGCGCAGTGTAGGATTCCGTAGTTGGAAGTTGATGTTGGTCGATATAGCTTGCTTATACATAAAGGCATAACTATTATGATTTTTTTACATTTGTACAAACTACAGCATATAGGGTGTAGCTACTGTTGACTTTAATTAAAATAGCTTAATATCATGCAAAATGTATTCTTAACAGGAAAGTAGTCTTTAGTTCCTACCACAGGTTCCTACACTAATTTGTATATGTCCCCAAATTTTAGCCTGCCACCGTGCTTTTGAGTAGATAGGTAGGTTGTAACTTGTTTACGACGAGCCAGTTTTCCTGGGAAGTTACGTTTGACGGTCATTTCAAGGAAGTTGTAGTAAAATGTCACAGAAATATCACGAAAACAAAAACCACATTCTCGTGAGCTTCTGGTAGTAACAGTGATGTGACATTGACATATAACAATAATAAATTACGTGTTATATTACTTTACTTGATAAAAAAAGAAGTAAGTAAGAAGTTTTTATGACGTTGATTATTTAGAATGTTTTTTTAAATCAGGAATGGCGAATGCATAGAAAATTTCAGGGAGCTAATGCCCATGCTTGAGTCCACCGCTAAATAAGTCGCTATGTTCTGTTTTGAGACTTCAAAACTTGAAAGCCAGTGCTTTATTTCTTCTCTTCTTTCTTTGTCAGCTACGATGGTTACATCATGTGACAAATCACTATCAGATGACTCGCCTGTTCTACTACCGGCTACATACATAAATAATGCATGTTCTATGACCCACGTCATAAATATTCGCAACAGTAAATGCAAAAAAAATTGAGATGTCAATCATTGGTGTGACTACAATTGATTTGAAGGCAGTTCAATGTCGTGTTATATAATAATCAGGGTCACTAATATACAGCATGATACGAGTATATCGATGAGAATACTGTGTACCAAATCCGGTCTAACTATTCCTTGAATACATAGTATATGAAAGACGAGTTATGACTAATATTAATGTACAGTATTTAAATATCGCTTCTATAGATTTTAAGTGCATGTACTTTGTGGCCGGATTATATGATCTTCGTCGTCACCATGACAACATTCTCGGAACAATGAAGGATATGATATTGTATTTGCCGGATAACATTTTATCGAATCCGGTTTAAGGAATGGCAGTTACGTGGTTACAGTAACACGGTCTTTCTTTTTCTATTAAAAGTAATTACATACTTAATAGTATGCCACTTGAATTTAGTTACATATAGAAATCACGTATATAATATAATTCAAGTTTTTCATGATATCTAAGTAGTTACGCTGAGTGATGATTCTAAATAAGTATGTGTAACAATTAACAATATAAGGTAAGTAAATCCAAGACAAGAAAATCAACATAATTATATCAGTTATTAATTCATGTATACTATTACCTGCTGGTGATAATGTAATAATATAATAATTATTATGTCTTTTTGTTAAGGTGCCTGTAAACGATCAAATTGTTTGTCAAATTTTACGTGTTGGTCAAATTATTTGATGGTGTACTGCTGTGTTTGAGGCGTTTGTCAAACAATCTACAATGAAAACGTGAAGTTTGACAAACAAATTTGTCAAGCTGATCGTTAACAGGGTACTTTAGACCTATCAGGTCGTGACTTTGCACTCAATACAACCGTTAAACGACTCGTCAAGATCCAGCTGGGGCTTAGAAAAAGAGTAAGTACTTAAATTAGAACTTATCTTTCTATTTTTTCCCCTCTTATTTTTCTTTGGCAGAAACGACTCCGTGGTGCCATAGGAGTTGCTACTTTGCGTAGGTGAAGGTGCCTACTTATCTACTATTAGAATAATTTAATTGAAATTTAATATTAGGTAGGAAGTGTGTAACGAGTCTTTACATTTCCTTGTTCAAGTCGTAGTGAAGTGAAAGATGTTTTATCGTTAGAAAATTAACATTACGCTCTATCTAGAGACTATAATTATAGTAGTAGAACAAATACGGAATGACAATTAATAGTAATTTGATTTTCTGCTGCGTCTTATTTGTATTAGCATACATGTAAGTACGTAATAAAAATAACTATAAATTTAAAGGAACAGGTTCGGTAATGCTAAATAATTGATGTTATATTATAATTAGTCCAACTGGAGCAACTCTTTACGGGGTAATTAACTGCAGATACCAATTTACAACTAAATGCCAAAAGGACGACAAAAAAATCAACCTGCTTGGAATTTCGAGGCAAAAACGTGGGTGTCTTACCAGTAGGCAGAGTAACGCGTGTTTTGATTGATCCACTGATCATGTTCCGAACATACCATCACACGTTTTTTGGAACCAGCGTTTTTTCCTGCTTTCAAAATTAATCTGTTTTGAAACCTGTCATCTGTATGAGACTCATGAGTCTACTATGCGGATTCGCGACAAAAAGGAATTTGAAAATGTCCATAATAATTGTGTGCTTGTATGCTAACCTTTGAAGTGTGAACTTGTAAAGCTTAACTAATGATTTGGTATAACTTCACTTGAATTAGATACATGAACACAAAAATAGGGATTTCAGTATGAAAATTTACATTAACACTTAGATAAAGATTACAGATTTAAAACTTTACAATTGCACTTATCTTTATTTATATGAAGTACTTACTTATAAAGAAAAGTAAAGGGTTTATTGGCTAAAATTTCCCGTTAATTTTCAGAATTACTATTTTAATTGCAGACCCAAGATTATCAGTTTATATTTCCAACTTTGCCTTCTATGTAACTAAAGGAACTGGACATAAATCAGACGTTCATTCGACATCAGTTACACCAATACATTAACAATCGTTGCTACTACTCGTATCGCTAACCAACAAGTAGAAATCTCGTGTATCATTGGCTTGGCGCGACTTCGATTTCGGTAAATATTAGGTACTAGAGATAGCAATCAAGAGCTATATCGGAGGTCAACGGAAAGCTTATAACATTCGACACTCAACATTTGTAAAGTCAATGAAACGGAACTTGGCAAGAGTCTGAAAGAGGCATTAGATGCGCAGAAGTTGTTTTTCTCTGC
This sequence comes from Panoquina ocola ocola, assembly GCA_018249155.1. Classification (NCBI taxonomy): domain Eukaryota; kingdom Metazoa; phylum Arthropoda; class Insecta; order Lepidoptera; family Hesperiidae; genus Panoquina; species Panoquina ocola. The sequence continues at coordinate 15,531 of DWKA01000363.1, forward strand.
TTTTTGTTCTGCGCATCTAACTGTCTCCTTCAGACTCTTGCCAAGATACGTGCTCATGACTATACTATAATCCATGGACTAAGTTTAAGGCCTATTGTATAGTTGTATTTTGGTAAACACTCAATATCACCAATATCTCTCTAGATATATCTCTATCTCTTTTTTTCCACTCTGCCTTGACGTTTTTCCCTTAAATGTTTTCTGTAAACCACATTTTCGTAGGTGGTGGCGACAATGGCGATCCCGGGGGGAAACCTTATCGAGGGAGAAAGGATTCTTGGGATTCAGTAGAAAAAACAAGACAAATGCTTAATAGCAGCAGGTAATATAATGTATAATTATTTTATTTCAATATTAAACTCTACGAGCCTCTTAAAAATAAATGTCGGAATGTAGGCTATAGTTTTCTCATAGTTAATTTTTTACTTTCCTGCCCCAAAATGTGCAAAAATGGTTTAACAACTGTTCTATTCATAAATTCTTGTGTATATAGCGAACCTGGGAAATAGCAGTCAGGTTATGACGTGATGTAAAATTTCATTTCTGTATTTTATATTCAAAAATGTTCCCACTTCTGATGCCGACCCTAAGAATAATACATATTGAAAAATACAGTATACAAATTTTTAACGTACATTGCTCGTTATGTAAAAGCCTTAAAAAACAATAAACTTATAAATATAACAACGTGCGCGCTACAAATTATAATAATCGCTTGTTTTACCAGAAAGGTAAGCGTTTGTAGGGCACGTACTACAAACTTGAGTGTTGTCCGTGTACACGATATGTAAATCCGGTATTGGTCAGCGAAGTGGACTTCGTTCTAAGCCCGTCTCATTCCGCAAGTCTGAGCTTAGCACTCGCACAAGAACATACGCTACATAATTGCGTAGGATATATGTGGTACAGGTGAGGTAGTGGTACAGGTATACCTAAGCATAGTTGTGAAGGGATGTTTTTAGACTATGCATTGTTATTCGTTTTACAATTTTAAAAGATTTGATAATAATAAAAAAGGAAAGATGATTGATTAAAAGTTATGAAAACTGCCGCAAGCAGTCCTGTATACGATACAATTAAAAAATAAAGATGGTCGATACATGACCGATACATATAATAGGAAAGGAGGATTATATAGATGTAGCAGAACTCTGCAAATGATTGCTTCCAAACTTGAATCCAAGCCAAACTCACGTAATTAATAAGACAAAATCGGTCAATTCTGTGTTTTTGTAATATAATTAAATATAATACTGAAAAAATGGGTGAAATAACACTGGAGGTTTTTTTATCACAACCTAAACGCTCAGGGCTATACAAAAATAATTTTATACACCTGATACATTTTTGGTAAACCTCGTGTTTCAGTAAAAGCTTACCCTTCGTGCACCTCCTTTTGTACTTAATTTTTACTATAGAACATCCAACATCTATTCAAAATTCGAACAGAATATTAACAGCAATTTGAATCCGTACCAAGTAGGCCTTTGTGAGGCACGTCCATCAGTAGGTAATAAATCATAGATATGAATGGGTATTACAACATCAAAGAACCGGCGGGCGGAATATTGAATTTCCATTAAAGCGCGTCAAAGTTTCATGGAAATACGACGTCGAATGTTAAGAACGTTTTGTCACGTTTATACATGGTGAATATGAATTTTGTTCTGCGACTTCCAGCTTCTGGAGTTGCTGTCCACTCTCTAACACTGGAGAAGATATAATCTAATATTTTATTCTAACTTCATAGAGTTGCACATTTGAATTAATAATATTTCTCATTTAGGTACTTTCATAACTCTTACTGCGTGTCTTAACAAAACTCTCAAAATGCGCTAAAAACATAAATCACGTGTTTTTTAAGACAGATGCGATCGACATATATATTTATATCTTAGCTAATATATGTATAATTTTACTCCCTCATACTCTTTCCTATAAATAACATTTTTACCTATTGTCATCCATTTCCTTGTTCGTAAAAATCATTACCTAATCAAGATTCTTCGATTGCCAACGGCAGCCTGGAGCCCACCCCGGACAGGCCGGGACAGAGCACGCTGGACCGCGAGACGCAGCGCAACACCCAGCTGAACAAGTTCACGGACTACTCGCGCGACTCGTTCAACCGACAGCTCGATCGACTGGCTGACGACCGCGAGTCCGACACCTATACCAGTCGGGTAAGTAAACCTGCTATTATTTTTATATAATAGACTAGCTGCCATGGCGAACGTTGTTCCGCAGCACTACAAATTCTCGACAACAGCGCCACCTATCGAATCCAAAACTA
>DWKA01000364.1:0-17799 GCA_018249155.1 Panoquina ocola ocola
TTTCAAGTTTCTACGTTTAGTAGTTTCGGCTGTGCGTTGTCCATCAGTCACTCAGTAACGCAAGAGTTTTATATATAAAGATTATAACAGCTTAGCGAAAACACTTTTGAAATTCTTTATTTTCTCATGACCCGCATAAGCCCACATATGCGTAGGCTCGTGAGTCTACTCTAATAAATTTCTAAATACCTTGTGTATAGCTAAGCTACCTTTTATCCACAAAGAAATTTCTTTCAATAGAAACACATATTGAGCCGGTCTCAGCGATCTCAAACGAGACTGATACAAACAATTTTTATCTCTGTTTCTCATTTCTATTTTATCTTCTGTGAAAACTTAGCAAATATTTTTTTCCAATTTGAATTACCTATTTATATTAACAGATATTACAAAGGAGTCAATCTGTGTCATTAGAACAAAATTAGAGTAAGTACCTAATATAAACGTTTTGTCCTCACAGTCTGAACAATCTATGTGTTTTTTGGTGTCTAACATAACATTGTCGAATAAAATTAATGAAAACACAAATAAAATATACTCATGAATAATTTATTAAAAACTGAGGCAATTATTGTGTTATAATAAATTGAAAAAACATGCCAAAGTTAAGCAATAATTCGTTGATAACAGAATCTGATCTAATTATGTAAGATTAAATATATGTCATTTTAAAAGATATGCAGGCGCGGTTTAAAATTCTCTCTCGAACATAATTTTTATTAGCGAATCAAGGATCGAACTCTGCTCTAGTCATCCAGCAAAACCTAATTCCATGTAACACGCTATAAAGATGCTCACAGACCACACCGTAGTTCAGAAATGTATGTTTGCTAAACGATTAGTAGCGCACGTAGCGGTCTTCGTTGCATAACATTCGTTGTAATGAAAAGCTGTAAGCTCATTTGAATTTTATTACAACTTGCTACTTGCGTTCGCTCCACGTAGTTGCCAGACGTGTGATCGCTACGAGCTCTTACTAGTTATACAAGACGCATTTAATTTTTATTCAAATCAGAGATGTAGTGAAGAATTATTATTATTTAAGTGTTTTCTTCTTTACCCGGTTGGATATTGTAAAAGCTTTTTATGTGACTGGTATTTATGAAGTTATTTATTAAGACAGTCTTGTATTGTTTATTAAGATTGTTTTTTAAATTTTTCTTTATTTTATAATTGCAGATATTATTTTTTTACATTTCAAATATACTTATCTTAAAAAAAAAAATATGGCTACCACGTAGAAAAGGTGTAATATATTTGTATCTAATGTTATATAAATTAACGGCAAAAGCCTAAGTTCAACGCGTATAACAGTTTCTCTCCTCACAATAGCACATAATTCAGGATCGACGCCATTGCGTCTAAGCTGAACGTCTGCGTAAACACAATGTAACATAACCCAATAGAAAATCTAAGACAAATTTTGAATACATAAATCAAAGTTAAAAATAGCGCACTCAAAGAGATTCGAAATCGTTTTACTGTCGCCACGTGAAATCAGTCAATGACAGCGCAAAACACAACGGCGACCCGTCTCCAGAAACGAAAACAAGTATAGATCGGGAACGTTCAGTATCCGAACTAATCATAAATCACCTACTTTCTAACCTGACACTTTATTCCGAAAATACGAAAGCAAGTTAGCTACTAGCGCCGTGTTTACTTGAAAACTGAAACGCATCTATTCTGATAAGTCCAATCGCTTAAGTTTATGCGATGCTACCTAGAGTGCAACGTACGGTTTAGATGTTTGCACACGAGCAATTTAACGTACCAAATTGCGATTTTTACTGTACCTTACAGCGTATTTTATAGACCATTTTTGTTTACGTATGTATTTGTATGGAGATTTTATGGATTTCAGTGAGACTTGAATGCAGTGATATAGAATTTAATGGGCTATCGAAATCTCAGAGGCCTTTTTACAAAACATAGGTTAAAATAGCTCAAAAAACTAAAAACATGCTTATATCGGAGTACTAACAGAAAGAAAAAAAAATATACGCTTATTCTAACACAAAAGTTATGCATTGCATAAGATACACAACTTAATTGATTAGGTACCTAAACAAAATAATTTGCTACGAAATGAATAGTTTGGTAGTTAGAAAGATCAGACAAATCCAATAAGCTCATCTCAATGACTTTATTTGTAATATTTTGAGGGCGTGACACACCTTTCCGTTCTATCATCAGTTCCAGATTATAATCATAGTAAAATCAACAGAGCCAATCAAGAAAAATATAATAAACCAGCTAGTTTGGGCGACCATTTCCTGAACAAACTAAAATATTGATTTACGTGGTTAATTATTAAGTTAGTGTGACAGTTCGACCTAATAAAAGCGTGTTATTAATGCAATCATTTTCGTTGTATAATAATTTCCAATGTTACGAAAATCGAAAGTTTTTTATGTGAATATCCAATCATTAATGACGGATGTATGTGGGAACGAACCGTTTCTCAGGTTTTCAGCGCTAAATATTTCCGTCTCAATGTTTGCATTGATTTCAAAACTAAATTAACATGTAAAAGCTTACACTTAAATCATATGATAAAACGCGAGAAAAACTAATACTAAATAGTTCCCCTAGTAATTAAGCTAATACTACCTAGTTCCCTAGAACTAAACTCTAACTAGTTTGGGTAATAAAAGCTCAAAAGAATACCTTCCACATAATAAAATGTCATGCAATTAGGAGCCTTATACCAATTAAAATAGCTAAGAAAGCGCTAGTACCAAACATAATGGCCCTAACAAAGTGGTATGAATATTAATGTCTGTAGTAACATCGTGAAACGAGGTACTAGGTATTTAGTAAGTAGTGTGAAACCTCGCGACGCACAATTTATGTGCGAAAAACGAACCGCGGAGTGAAGTGTTTTATTGAAATAACAAAAGCGAACATTCTATGTGCGTCGTAGTGCTACAGTTTTGCTTACGCCTGTATGACAGTCGTCTGAACAGACTTTATACGGACACGGCCTAACAATCCTGCCGTTGCCGTCTATGCCTCAGCTCAGATTTTCTAAAGACAATTTCCAACATTTTTCCAGAGAACTGATTAACGTTCAAGAAACTACTAACAAAGGTATATAGAAATCTTCATTTAAATTTTATGTCTATATATTTTTTGCCAATTACGTACACCTATCACAAAGGACTATTCAACAAATTAATTTACTAGGTTATACGGAAGTTTCCTTTCAACTCAAACATAAATAATTGGCGTAGAAAGATCTAATAAGTTTTCTTTAATACTTATATAACCGGAAACAAATAGAATATTTACACAATGATGTGATTAGTCATTACGAACGTACTGTTGGAAGCTTATTCTTTGTGAAATAATAATGCCATATCGTAACGCAAGCCGCCTTCATAATTAATCAATAACCAATATCAGTATTACACTTAGTCTTGCGGTTTGGTTTATTCAACACCAATCTATAAATACCAAACCGCTGTAAGGGTATAGTTGACAATTAGAAACATTAATTTAAAACTTATTATATTTCCGCCGCAACGCTGTGAAGCAATGATGACTGGGTTAGTTAGGATCGTGTGAAGTATTAGTTGGCTATTTCTGTTTAACAAAATGCATCTACTCCGTAGTCATAGCTATATAGTCATCGATTAAGTAAATGGATTGATGCTTCTGTCACATTTTAGTTAACCAATTGATTAAGATTGTGACGTCATCTTAAAGCTTATCCCAAAAATCATAAATACTGAAATAAATTAATTTCGAAATATAGAAGAGATTTATGAACTTATATCAGAAATCTTACTGAGAAACAGCAATAACTCTTGCTACTAGCCCACAGATGACGGAGAGGTTGTTACAGTTACTAATACTGAATGACGTGGAAAACTATATTTAAAAATAAAATCATTGACTGGAAAAAAATGAAAGAGATTTTTACAAAACTAATTATGCAAATGACCGGTAAAGATACATAACTTCAGATACCTATATACCTAAAGAAAAAATGACGAGAATAGACGTGATCATGAAAATAGAGATAATAATCTAGCGAAACAAATAAAGATTGTAGAGGACTTGATTACTTGGAGGAGTTTGATAAAATTTACATTCCAACTGAACTAACATTATGATGAAGAACTTCTTCAGTTAGATAACAGCGAAAATATATTCTATCCTTATTTCTGGTGTAAAAATATTTTAGAATGTTGTTTATAAATATGGCTACGTGTCTGCACACGAGCAAAATTCGTGATTTATACATTACGTAGACGTGGTACGTTAAAGATTTAAAAGTTTTGAACTAGTACGTACAAGATACGTAGAAACTGCCTCGGCGACTGGATGTAATTCGCGAACTTATTCTCGTGAGAGTCAATAACACCATTTCGTGAAATATATGGGATAGAAATTTAAAATTTCGCTTCAACGTAGCGCACTCAAATTTATTGGCCCTTAAACCTCCGCGAATGCAATTTGACAAATATTGCACGACTTATTTTCGTACTAGAGTTTTAACTATTCAAAGACAGGTAGGAATTTTATAGCTTTAAGATTTATTGTATGTAATGTACCTACCTATAGTACCTACATATATTATGTACCTACCTATAGTAATAAAAAATGTAGTCTTTAATCTAATAATCTTTTAAGTTTAAATTATAATAAAATGGGCTTTAACCGTTTATTTCAGCTCATTGTAATAATTCTTGAAAAACATTTCATGCATTAATTTTTTTCCGATTTAGTTTGAGCGTTCTCAGTCAACAAAGCGGCGCGATATAATCAAAGAGACTTAAATTATCTTATTTTTGCTAAAATATAATAATTCATGTTGTTTTCTTGTAAAAATATGAAATGTTATTACATCTACACCGCCTTACACCTTCTCCATTGAGTGGCTTGCGTCACTCGTAGAATGTCTGTAAGAGCTACGTTCAAGCGGATTCTGCATATAAATTTCAACCCCAGTAAAATATTTTACATTTTTTTGGCGAAAGCTTGCAAATTTCGTGCCATAACTTATTTGCGGGAACATTACTGTCAACAACTGCATTTAAACGAATTCTAATTCATGTTGTCATGTTCCTTCGACTAGACCACTTCGAACAGTCACATTTATACCTATCACAAGAAGCTAAAAACATACTTATTTAAGGATTCCGTCCTACTTGACAAATGATTGAAACTTTTATTTTTGGCCTATCAATCGGTTTATCAAACTTAATTCTTCCTGAACCTAGAAAACGAAGTACCTACCTATAATACTTAAATAAGAAAAGTTTTTTATAGATGATATTGTTTTCAAAAGCAGTCGATCAATAGCACATTTTTGTAAATAATATAAATATGTTTGAACTTAACAAATATTAGATGCTCTTCAATTTATACTTCGGAAAAAATATTGTAGGTTTTAGGCTGCCTGTCCACCGGAGCGGAGCGAGGCAGCGGAGCGGAGAAACGGATAAAAATGAACCAATAGATTTTGTTGATTTTGGAGGAGCGGAGATTTTGTGTAATCCTATTGGTTAATATTTATCCGTTTCTCCGCTCCGCTGCCTCGCTCCGCTCCGGTGGATAGGCAGCCTTAGGGTGGTTAATAAATGTAAAATCAATCAAACTTTATTGTCACCAGGTGCACAGCGATTTCGTAGCGGCGGCGACGCGCGGCGCCATGGCTGTAGTGGACGGTAACGTGATGGCGATCAATCCGGGCGAGGAGCCGAAGATGCAGATGTTCATCTGGAACAACATATTCTTCTCGCTCGGGTTCGATGTCCGCGATCATTACAAGGACCTTGGCGGGGACGCCGCTGCGTTTGTTGCGCCGGTATGTAGTTCCGATTTAATAATAAAAAAAAAAAATAAGAGTATCATTGATATTCCATATAAAAAAAAAAATCATATAAGTATCGTTAATAAACTTATGCCAAATGGCAAGATAATCTTTAAAAATTGCATCTTACACAAATATCAACTTTAAACTCAAATACCCTAAGTTACTTTTTGAATGAAAAACTAGTTAGTCGTACGTAAAACGACGTATACGTACGTTAAACGTACGTAATTAAGTCTAAACTTATAATCCTAAAGCATGAAATTTGGATGGTTCTTTTGTTTTGCTTTAGCACGGGCTGAAATATTTTTGAATTTGGAACTACTATAATTAAATAAAACCTCTTGACCCCCAGCGCAACGACCTGCAAGGCGTGCGCGTGTACAGCGCGGTCGACACGGCGGGTCTGCACACGCTGGGCACCGTGGTGGTGGACTACCGCGGGTACCGTGTTACCGCGCAGTCTATCATACCCGGTATCTTGGAGAAAGAACAGGAACAAAGCGTCGTGTACGGCAGCATTGATTTCGGGACCACTGTGTTGTCGCATCCGAAGTATATGGAGCTGGTGAGGATGGAATACTGTTTATTTTTTTAAACGACTTCAAAGAGGAGGTTTTAAATTCGGCCAGTATTTTTTTTTTATTACTGGCGTAGTCATAGCGTTCGCTTAACTTTGTGAACAATATAGTACAAAAACTATCCTCTGTCCTTCCTAGGGTCTCAAAGTATCTCCACGACAAATTTTAATAACATCGGTCTACAATTTTCGTAGCCAATTTAATTCAAACAAACAAAAAAATTACAACTCGATAAAAAAGACTACTATACGTCAAACTGAATCATTAAAATTCAAACAAAAAAATTGCAACTTAAAAAAGTCTAACTGATATACGTCGAAGTAAATCACACTATCGAAGTTTCCTACAACGTTACTGATGCTATACTCGTATTTCCAGCTCAGCAAAGCCGGTCAGCAGCTGAAGATAATGCCGCACTCGGTGATCAGCGCTAATGGGGATACAGTGGAACTTTGCTCTAGTGTCGAGTGCAAGGGAATCATCGGCAACGACGGCCGCCATTACATCCTGGACCTACTGCGTACCTTCCCGCCTGATGTCAACTTCTTGCAATGTAAGTGATGACGTCACTGTGTTGGTGGAGTCTTTGAGAAATGTTTTGGTTTCATTCGTTAATAATAACGTAAAAAAAAACTATTTCTTTATTTCCTTCTTTCGCTAATGTGTCCCGGCTGTGTTCAATTGAGACTTGATTCATCTGATTAATAACCGATGACCCGGAATTTTTAGTAGAAAAAAAATAATTCGCCATTTTAAAGATTTTACCACAAAATATATATTATGTGAAATTAGCTAGCATTGAGAATGTAAATTGTACTTTTTTTCACAGTGGAAGATGATGAACTAAGGGAGGACATCAAATCGATGGGTTTCCCGATCATTCACAAGCACAAATTATGTTGTCTGAGGCAGGAGTTGGTTGACAGTTTTGTTGAGTAAGTATATTTCATTCGAGAGCAAATACTATTGTGATGTTTTACATAGTTTCTAAATTAACTTGTTTCGTTTTTAGGGCCCGTTACTTCATGTTTATTAGATACGCCGCTTTCCACTTACAACAGTTAAGTGCCAAACGTCAAAACAAGACTACAGAACAAAAGGCGATTGAAGAAAAAGATATTGAAAAGAAAGATGTTGCCAAAGAGACTGAAACTAAAGAAGCGAAACGTGATACCAAGAGTGCAGAAAAGGAATCTAAAGATGGCAAGCAGAAGAAAGAAGAAAAAGAAAAGGCTAAAGCAGATGCCAAATCCAAAGTAGAAGTCAACGAAGAAAGTAAAAAACAAACGGATGCAAATAAAGGGGAGGTGAAAAGTGAGAAAGATAAAGAAGAGGAAATTTTGTTGAATGAGAATTATTCTGAAATCGATACGGATGTCGCCAAGAAGATTGTTGAAAGCATAACAGACTCAATTTGCAGTGGAGACAAACAAGAGACTGATTGTAAGTGTTTTGTCTTACATTATATTACATTATTTATTCAAAATTATACACATTCAGATGTTAAAAACAGTAGAGAGAACAAACCTACTTTTGTAATAATGTTACCAACTAAAATCTAAATTAAATAGTAAATAGTAGTTTCTGTGGGATTTTTTTCCCTCACTTGCCGCCAGAGGGCTCTGCTTAAATCAAATACAAATTTTAATTTACGTTACGGCGATCGAAAAGTTAAAAACACACACTAGGTCCTAGGCTAGGTCGCAGTTGGCCCACTGATTGCCTTAGGGTCAATTCACACCGGAGTTGCAGAAGCTGGCAGAGGCGCGACGAGCACTTTTATTACGAAATGATTTTTGCTTGAGAAGCTCGTAAAGGGCATGCGTCCCTTTTAGCGCTACTGCTCGCTCTTATCCTGACGGTCGCTGCCGCCGGTGTGAATTGACCCTTATACCGTCGTGTGCAGCCGGCGAGCGTTCCCGCGCGGTGGTAGCAGCGGCAGCGCGGGCGGTGGCCTCGCTCAAGGAGTCGGAGTTCGACGTGCGCTTCAACCCGGACGTGTACTCGGCGGGCATCAAGCACGCGGCCGCGCCCGAGCAGCTCGCCAAGCAGCGCCACCTGGTGAAGGAGGCCGCCGCCTTCTTGTTGACCACGCAGATACCCGCTTTTGTAAGTGCCAATAATTATGCTGTAGTAATACGTTTTTGTTTGTTTAGTAGTGAGGAGCGTTTTAATGCTGTGAACAGTGGTTTGAAATTTTATCTATCTCCATTCAAAATTATGTGAATGTGTGGATTGACGGGGAAAAACGGCGGACAATTTTAAGGGGAGCAATTTTTTTGTAGCGTGTCACTTAAATTTAATTTAATTTAATTTGTCTATACTACAATTTCTTATAATTATAAATTACATTCATAATGATACGCCACTGAAATCAAAAATGCATAACTTTTTATCGTAACCAATAACCTTGAAATTTAAATTAATCTGAATTATTTTTAATAAAATAAAATATGTTGTGTGTAGGTGCGCGAGTGCCTCGAGCACACATCGGCGCCGATGGACGGCGCGGGGCTGACGGAGGCGCTACACGCGCGCGGCATCAACGTGCGCTACCTGGGCCGTGTGGCGGGCGCGCTGCGGGCGCACGCGTCCCTACACTATTTACACGCTATAGCCGTCGCTGAGCTGCTACTGCGTGCTGCCAAGCACGTGCATACCGCGTATTTGCAGGTATGTACTATTGTGACATAAATATTAAATGATGTAAATGTTTACCTATACATATAATTTGTTTTCATTATAATATATTAATATCGTATAGGTTAGGCCAAGGAACTTGGCCAGGCGGAAAAGAGAAAGATAGATGCGCAGAAGTTTGTTTTTTAGGTACCGAGCCAATCACGTTTCCCCGATACCTAAAAACGACTTCTGCGCATCTATCTGTCTCTTTTTTTCGGCTGGCCAAGTTCCTTGGCCTAACCTATACTTCATAATGTTTGTTTATTTACATACAAGTGTCTTTTTTCTAGTCACAATGTCAGGAGTTAATATTATCATAATTATCGTTTGTAAGATTCTATAGATGAAAACATCGAGAAAATAACCGAACAGAGCGGTATTGTTATATGTTTTGTTCGAAAACAAATTATGCCAAAAAACTGCGCCGGTTACTGCGCTCTGATTGGCCAACACAGCTCACTTGGTCACTTGATGCGGTACTGTTTTAAATTGTCAGTCATCAGTGACAAATCACTGATCAGTTTCGGAATTTTCTAGCTCATATTACAACACTATTTGGTTACATTATCATGCTCGATGGGTGAAAACTAAAATATCTTGTTACCACAGTTACTAAAACTATTTATAGAAGTACATAGTTGTTAGAGCTTTCGTGAATATCAAGATATCAATAAGCTCTTTTAAAAACTTTGGAACCAGGAGTAAGATATCTTAAATCGATTGAGTAGTATCCAATATCTACTAAGAACAATAACAGTAACAATATTGTGTTCATTAACATTTTATCACCAAATTGTAGAAATTTAAGGATATTGTGTCTAACGGTCTCCATTATTACATTTTGAAGGCTGTTAGACCAAAAATGCTTTTAAATGCCATAGACAAACATTGTAATAGCCATTGTAGTCCCCAATTCGCAGTTAGAATAAATATCTAATGCTGGAAAAGGACGGAAATAGTAATAAATTATTCATTCTGAATTAATAAGCTGGTTTTCCTGGTCTTTTCAAACTGGCAATTTGTCCGCGATGACTTGCTAGAACTTGGTTTTGATGACTTTTGGTTAGGAAAGCTGGTTTCAGAGAGCCCAGGATTGGTCCGAGTAGCGTCAATTAAGGGAGGCTTAAGTCCTTTAGAGGACACTAAAAGCTTATAGAAAGAAAGATAGATGAAAGAAAACGTATTTATTTAAAGGTAGTTAGATAAAGATTGTCGTCAATCGTGAACTTAAGAAGCACATTTCTTTTTGGTTTTAAATCATATTTTCAGTTTTTTAAACTATTAATTTATTGTAATGTTAGTTAAATAACTAAGTGAAGTGCCACCATATTTCAGTGACATAAAGACCTAGCGTCATATCATATCTGGGTCAGAACTCGAACCTAGCTCGAAAAATAACCTCATAGCACTAAAAGCTGGTCGTGACTGACGGATCGAGAGAGGATTAGGGCGAAAAAATAAAAAGAATAGCTTAAAGCTTTTACTCGAAATATTGGAGACAAGCTTTAGCCTCTGATATTGTGAGATAAACTATTTTTTACACAGTATACACTGGCTTCGCTTGTATATAAACGTAGGTATGTTTGTCTGTGTGTATATCATTATTTTGTCATAGTATTACTGATCTTAGTGTGTATTCGTTTGGTCCAATGTTACTGTAAGCAGTAAAAATATACTTAAATTTTTTCGTTCAATAAAAATAAAATGTATAAATAGGTATGTATGTATGTATCAGTTTTATTATCCACAATCAATATTGTTAAATAATTGGCTACACGTGTGATTTTAAAGATGTTAGACATTCGTGTGGCGTGTACGGTTAAAATGAAAATCAAAGAAAAATTGACAACACCGAAATACATACGAGTATGTTATCAAGTTATTAAGTGATAAGTTATCTATAAAGTATAATAAATATCAATTAAATTTTCTTCTCAATATCGGCGTCAGATATTTTGTACTTTCCGCCCTAATCCTCAACTTTGAGACAAGCTTTCATTTCAACAATGAGGTTGTTGTTTGAGGTTCGAGTTTTGACCCAGATATGATACGTGGGGCCTTTGTTTAATTCCAGACTTGCGTTGTTGTTAGTAAACCTAACACTATTTATAATATTAGGAATTTGAACGAATATGTTGCTCGTGCAGACAGTTCATCCTATAAGCTTATTGGAGCAATTTCGATCAACAATACAATCAACAATAAGAAGTTACGGGTCGTCAAAGAACCGTCTTAACACTTATTAGCTAATTTCAACAGTGAGCTTATATTTTTTGTGAAAAAATAAGTTTTGGGTATTCGGTTGATTTTATACTAAGGTTTACAAGTAAACAGATAGAACGTAACAGCTTTCTAGCCATGTCTTTGCTGTCATCATCATCATCATCATTAAAATCAAATACTATCCCAGTGCTGGACTCGCATCTACGCTCACGTTGTGAGAAGTACAGGCCATAGTCCACCAAGCTAGCCAAGTGCAGATTAGCAGATTCACGTCTTTGAGAACATTACTAAAATCGTTCTTTCTTGTTGTAATTTGACAAATATATTCACATTTATGGACAATTACAATATTTCACATTAAACTAATCCCTTCAAAATCCGCTTTATATTTTACCACAGATGAGCTACGGTTGAAGTATGAATTCCGTGCAAAGTAACTAATTATATAAAAAGTAATGTTAACCTACTCAGGTGTTACCTTTCGATACAATCTTTATTACTTAGTTCCGCAAATACTCACAGCTTTTAGCACTCTAATATTAAGCTTAGGTTTGATTTCTGACCTAAATATGACACGCAGAGCTTACTTAAGTCCAACCAAAAGTATAATGACTAAAGCAGCTTAGGGAAATATTGGTAAAGTTATTTGGCTTTAAAGTTACTAGTTTTAATTCTTTCAAATTTTTCTTCGAATTATTCTATATTGTTTCAATTGCTAAGGTTTATTGTAGAAACTATTGAGTAATGTTCATTTACTACTAGTTAAAATGAATAATAACTTGTAAAAATACACGCGTAAATATTGATCATAATCGCTTTTTCATAGCTCGTTTCTTCCACCTATATCTTTCTCAGTTTATATACCACAATAAACATCTATTTAATCGGTCCCCAACTTCTTTACTTTATCTTTGATTTGTTACTACCGAAAATAACTTTATTATTCCTGAAAGAAAGGCACCGAAGTGTTATAAATTATTAGTTTTACGAGACATGCAATTATCATTCAACTGAGAAGAACTTTTATTAAAACTTCAGCCAGGATATCTAGATACATCTGCAATTTGCCTGCAAATTTATTGCCTCAACAAACTTTTATGAATATCCGCTGCTGCAGGTTAAATCTTTCAGTGATTCAATAAAATTAAGCAATTTTCAATCAATGCGATCATGTAGTTCAATTTTTAGTGACTCTACATGTTCAGTGGGTCCTGGGTTCGATTCTTGGTGCGTGTCATTTATATTTGTTGTGGAGTTTTCATCAGTTTATCTATTACGTTCGTATGAGGATGTTCATGCGACTTGTATGATATGAGAATTTCATATCAAGATTAAAAGCACTAAAACCCATAGTAATGTTCAAAGCAATAACAAATAAAACAAGATTGTTGTAGCAAAATAGAAACAAATATTTATGGAAGACAAATAAATTAAGGCAAAATTAAACACAACAAAAATAAAAATAATGAAACATGGCATAGAGGGACTAATCCTATATTTTGCGGAAAAGACAAAGGAACAAACATTGTTATGTTACTCCGTCAATGGGCTTGTTTTCCTTCTCATGACCTTCGCTTTCTTCATTATACTACATCTATAGTTAAAGAACATGTATATTATCCAGAAACAAATTCCGAAGTTCTGTTACGACTATGTCCCAATATTTTAATGGGCCAACGGAGCACTGGAGATTCGGCAGTTCAAATTGATAATCTAAATTTAAAACAAGAGAGAAGTCGTTAGCGAATTGGGAATATGCAATAAATTGCACGAATTCAAATCAAAACCATTCTCATCAACGGAGGCACGGCAAAAGGAGCACAAAAGCTTCGAAACAAATTCTATTTTGCAACGACTCGACACGTTTTCGGGCTGATAGTATATCGCTCTTAATTGGTATTCGTAAGAATTTAAAGAGTTTTCTCAGCGGCAGTGCGATGTGGAATGTTTGAGAGTCCGCACTAAATATATTTCACCTTTTTACCCTCCTCTACAATAAAGCTTAAAGCTTTATCCTCTGTAACCCCTAAACTTGGTGAAGTTTCCGCAAAGTGATTACCATCTTAAATTCACACGGGACAAAGTCCAATGTGTGTAATCTCTCGCTTAGTTGAATGTACTTCAATTTAAGCTTGGCCATCCAGCTTTCCCTAACACTTGTAATTAAATCCTGGAGCAAGTTGGTAAAGAATACCTATTTCATCGTGTGGAGTATTTTCTTGGTTTCAAATGGAACTAATTGTTTTATTTCCGTGGCTAATGTTGGCAATAATGTAATTGTGGATTTAATACATATTTACATATGGGTCTTAAGTGTTTATATTTCTCTAAAGTGCAAGTTATAATACGAATGACAATCGTAAGCTTTTAATGAGTAGAGATTATTTTGAATTTAATTAAACCATGATCTTGCTACCCCAGTTGTTTGTCTCTCAATTCCGAACGGAGATTGCCTTACAATGGAATAGTAATCACCTTATGATCATAAGCAGTTTTATGTATATTGACACGAAGAATAATAATGTTATCCATCTCATGTGAAATCTATGCGTTCCTGAAATGTTTTACTAAGAGTACCTGCTCTTTTTATTACGCTACTAAAAAGCCAATAAAATTGAGCGAGTGAACGTTAGATCACCCTCAATTCAGGGTTTTGCAACCAATAAAAATGTATATTTATAGATATTATGCAGAAAAAACTTTTATGTTACTATTTTTAACGAAAATAGTTGACAAACGAGAAAACGGGCTGCCTGATGCTTGTCATCTTTTTAGCCCATGATCTTCCGTAATAAAATAGATATCACCAATGCGTTGCCGGTTGTCTTTAGCAAGAGGATGATAGATAGGTTTTATGGAGTGATCTGTATCGAATAAATAAAACTTTATTTATTTTATATTTAGTCCTAAATTATTGCTGTTTACTTCTGCGTATTTGGCAAATTTAATGCGTCAGTTTGCAAAAGAATTACAACCCATCACTTTTTTGTCTATAGTATGCCTTGACTCTTGCGGTTTCATTCTCTTGTCATCTCATATCTTTTTTGCACTGATTTTGATCATTGAGCGATAATGGAGACGAACTCATCAAAAACTCAAAATGCATCTTCATCTGAACAGATATTTAAAGGCCATTTAAATTTGGCTCATTTAAAACAGGCCACAGATAACTTTAACACAGGTAATTATTCCGCTGACCGCACAATATCCTTTAACCGAAACAACAGAGGAAGCAATCAGAGAAACTCCACCGAAAGGAATAATCATTAAGAGAATTACTGGATGTAGCTATGCACGATATGGTGTGCCGCTGCCAACTTGAGGGCCTGCCAAACAGACCTCTGACTGTCAACGACCCATCACTTCCACCTGACCTTGGTAACAGAAAACTCCTCGTGATGCTATTGTTCTACTAATATTAATAATGCGAAAGTTTGTATGTTTGTTTGTTACTCTTTCACACAAAAACTGCTGAACCAATTTACATGAAATTTGGCACACACATAGAGGGTAACTTAGATTAACTCATAGAATACTTTTTATGTCGAAAATCTCACGGGATCGGTCAAATTCCACGCGCGTAAAGCCGCGGGCGGAAACTAGTCAGGCCATATTATTATTTTCTTCCACAATGAAGTGTTAATGTAATCAGAATAGAGGTATTATTTTTGTTTTCTTCATTAAAAAGTATTTTATGCTATGTAGCAATAGGGAAGTTAACTTATGTTCGTTGAAATATAATAGTTTGAATTATAAAAATATCATCTTTTTTGAATTAGAGTAAGTAATGCAGTAGTTCCCAAATCTGAAGTAGTAGGTAATAGAGTTCTTGATTTCTTTACTGTTTTTTTGGTATAGATGATATAAGATTGTACGCTATTATTTAAATTATGTGTATGAACGTTAAGCCTTATCTTCTTACTTCTTCTTTTCTCTTAATAATTAGCATCCTTCGAATAGTGTTGTCTTCTGACCATAATTGGATCACCATCTGTTTCATGTTTGTTGACATAAATCGGATCGACTAGAACTGAAGCATAACATTCTTTTACGAATTACGTAAAATTTTACTTGGAAATTTGTTCTCCACAAGCAAATAACATTGTCACTGGTCATTCAGTGTCAAGGCTAGAATATCCCGAATGGTGTCTCACAGTTGGCAGAAGATCTTGCCACGTGGTGTCGTTGCTAACAGCAATAGAAATTTAGTGTAATTAGCAATTTACGAGGCTTTGTTTAACGATGTTATGTAATTAAGTGATGTAATTACAATTTTGTATATTTTTATTATTTTTACAGTTATTATATTGGTTATTCGTTGATCTTACTAAATTCAGGATTTACATTCCATGATATTTGTCAAAGTGATGTGCAAAAAAAATGGTATTAAGAAGTTTTGATATTGGATAGTGGTGTCATAAAAGTGTACCGCTTATGTCCATTTAGGCATCATCAGCAAAAATCAGACTGCGGATTATAATTGTGTTGGACAATCTTCCCTTGAGGACTAAAATGTTGTTTATCAGGACAAACGCCTCACACGGCCACAGAACTGGATTACGTGTCCATGCATACTAAATACAATAAGACGATGCCACCTCAAAAAAGTTCAACGAACCTACCTTAACATTTTTCATCTTCTCAAACATAAAAGTTTTATTAAAATAAATATTGGTCTACCATTTTGACTATTCAGAAAGCCACTCCGCTAGAAAATAAACGCACCATTACTATTATAAATTCAGCCATAGATTGGTTCTTGCGAAAGACGTTTCCTTACAATTTCGCTTCTCATTTCTGGGAAAAATTTATCTGCACTGCCTTCGACAAAATTTTTGCGATAGGCCGATATAATATCTTCTCTTCACGGTAAGAAGAACTGGATTGGTGCTGCGCTGTTATTAGTTTTGTATTGTTATTTTATTAACAAAGTATGTTATCTTGTATATCTTTATTTGCTTATATTTTTGTATAGTCTGTACTGGATTCTAATGTATTCAATTATAAATGTATTAACATATATCGCTTACAAATATCTAATTAGGAAATGTTTTAAAATTCATATTTTTATTATTAGTCATACTTGGCAGAAGTGTGGGAACCCTTGACTCTGACCAAAATTAAGTACTTAAAGCTTGACAGTAAAATGAAAAAGGTATCTTCAACGAAACTGCACACGATGTGTTTGAACAACATATTTAGATATAAAATAAACATTACACTGGATTTTTTGTCACATCGGCCTAATTTCTTTTGTGATGACATCCACAATAAATTCGCATATTAAGTCATTTGATTCCATTTACATTTCCTCTTTTAAGTATGTCAAATATTTTTCTTCGCTACGAATATCTTTTATCTTTCGCATTATAACACACTATGTTACATGTATTTTTACATATAATCAAGTGTTAATAGATACTTTTCAGAAGAACCTTAAAAGATCGTTGAGTGACAAAAGCATTCAAAGGCGATCGACCGAGCTTTGAAGATACTATCGTTCTAATGATTTTAAAGACAGCTTAGCTCCCGAGTGAGTATCACTGTCACACTTAATTCTGGATCACTGTAGCTTCTAGTTTCTAACTTCCACAACATTGAAATCATGTGTGTATTCTCGAACGATTTGATTCAATTTGTTAGGCCAAACGATTGTGGAGATTTTTCTCGCCAAACTTTGCCAAAACGAAATTTGAGTGTTAGTCTAAAAACATTGCGATTTTATATTTATATAGGTCACAGCAGCTGATACACAGCAGCATATGATGGCTACTCAGTCCCCATTGTCGGCTTATAGTATTCATAACCATAGTTATGACAAGAAGCCATCATAAATAATTTTAGGATTAGCTGTGATTTGATCGATTATTACAATTTCTAAAGTGCTTTGGTTCTTTGAGTTGCTAAGGAAATTCTTTTGATTATGATAGTTGGATATATTACATTTTCACTGGTTTCCAGCAACGCCTTTGCCATTTTGTACTGATGCCACGTAGAGATGAGCACTTCAAAATTACATGCTAATAAGTTGAACATATGAATCATAAATATCATTAGACGATTTAACAAACGGCATAGTTAAACTCTCAACCGGTTCGATACGAAGCTCCATTTGACGACAATTTCTATTATGTGGGGAGCAGATGAATTTAACTAGCCCATTATCGTTTACTACGGTTCAAACGGTCCTAGTGGGGCATTCGCACCGTTTGCACCGTTTATTAAGGCTATACTGTTTGTTAATGTGGAATTTGAGAGAAGCCAGGGTTTAGAGGACTATCAATTGAAATGTTTGATGCCTTTTGTTGTTGTTATAGTTGTAACTTCATTCGACAATTCCGTTATATTAACTCATCGATTTCTTCTCGGTTATTGCTGATACTAAAACTAATATTATGCTCTAACTATAATAAACTAGCTGCCATGGCGAACGTTGTTCCGCAGCACTACAAATTCTCGACAACAGCGCCACCTATCGGATCCAAAACT
>DWKA01000365.1:0-17793 GCA_018249155.1 Panoquina ocola ocola
AATAGCTTTATGCCATTAGCGGTTTACTGCGGGCTCCTGGTCGTTGCTAATAATTGAGTAAACCTTGAGTGTTGTCGACCATGCTGCTACAGTAGGGATTTTTGGAGAGTTTAGTTGGAAGATGATTTTGTTTTTTTTCTTGCTTCTTTTTGATTTACTTTAAAGAGCTGAAAGGCTCATCAAATCTTTCTACCAGTGGTCATTTATTTGACGCCGGTCGAATTTGCTTACAATCAATCACTATGTTGACACAGTGTTGACACATGTCGGTCCCGTTTTTTCTTGACCTCTATAGTAGGTACCTATCATGAGTAAAATTATCGTGTTTACTAGACTGAACGAGTCTTTGATAGTTTTGACGTTTTTCTCAAGGAACGTGTTATTTCTCACACCCATTGTTTTACTTCGCAGACGAAGGTTCGTTTTGCTAATGTTTCTAAGAAAATGAACAATGACAACAAACTGTTTTCTTTGATCGCTTTATTCGTTATCAACAACTATTACAACCTTTGGATTTTTTTGAGTAATCGTAATACCTTCGCACTAAGCATTCCTTTGTTTGCAAAACATTTATTAACTCAGCATAATTTATAGAGTTTACTGCTGATTCGAGTTCCTACAAAGTCGATTCTTTTTTCGCACTATCCGCAAGTTATTGAGAACTGTAATATAAATAAACGATTTGGTAACGTCATACCACAAACAAGTATGAAAGCGTAAAATTTCACACAGTAAGATATGACATCAGTCGATTCTAACACAATACTTATTAATTGTTAATGTCAACAATTTCAAAGTTATAACGTGTTTGCGTAATGTTTTTACAACCATTTGATTCTAAAAATATAATGATTATTATGTTGGAGTAACCGTTAAGACGTAAGGTAATCACAATAAAAAAAATGATCTATTCAAGCAGTAGAAATTCTGAGAAAGGGTTTCTTCTGAACTCGATCGCCAACGTAGGCAAACATACACCTAAGTAAATAATTGTTAACCATATACCTACACACAAATAAAATATCACAAAAAAGTAATAAATTACAGCCATATTTTAAAAACGTAATTATCAAATCCAGGTAGACAGGTTTAATCGAATCAGCTGGGCTAGAGAATCGCCATTTACCTTAAAATTATATTTATTCTCTGATCCTCATTCTCAACTTTCTTGTCCTCTTAGTTTTATTAAATCCGCTGAGAATCTCATACATTAAAGGAATGTGTGATTGTGTGAGCAATTAAATGTATCATAATAGAATGTAATTAATAATGTAGATGATATGCACGAATTAATTAAATGCGAGATTACAAGAACAATAGTCCGGGAAATCGACACCGTGTAACGAGCGAGGCACCTGCGTAAGCATAATAAATCGCGTCGTTCACGTCACGTCGTCGTTACGTAAAGAACAATGGCCGGCTGGGAACGCGGCCATGAACGCGACGCGAATCTATACAGGATCTATTCTATTTATTTATTCATGGCGACGTCTCCGCTTTATACAATATCGTTGTGGAATTGCAAATGGTCGGCGGTACCGTTTCCGTCCACTGCATAAACAACGATTTACATATTTTCGACTAACGTCGCTGTTTGTTCGTGTTTGAAAAAAGAATGGTTCACCTTTATTTGTACGAGACCGGATTAAATCCGAAAACCTGTTTTTGTAGCGCCTCTCAGATTACGATCGGTCTCGAATTTAATTTGCTCTTAAAATTCATTCGGTAGTAATAATCGAATGTTGACCTCACGTTATGATGAAGTCTTTATGGGACCGGTTGGTTGTTATTGCGCTTTTATTAATATTTCATTCAGCAGTTAAGTTTTATTAAAAGGTTTGTTCTGGTTTTAAATTTTGTATGTTTAAAGTTTTGTACGATTATATTTTCACCTGTTTGAATTGAACAAATGAAGAGGCACTTGAAGGATAACGTTTATACCTAAATTATAAAGAAGTAAATTGTTTAAACTCCACTCACTTAACTCGCCATTACATACGAGTATGTGTACTTTCACCCCGAGGTACCGTTACTTGAACTACTAGTCATCTTCTATCTCAGTCACACATCGTTTAACTCAATCTCTATTACCTGAGCCGGTTGTGATATCCTCTCTGGAGTAGGTATCGGTCTTATCTTGCCTTCTTTCGTAATTTATTGAACATTAACTGGCAGCTGGATTTATAAGTTTATTGAGAGAGATTCCGAGTTTGAATAGTCTTCGAAATGAACAAAGAAAACTTTGTTGATGAGCTGCGGGCTTTCGAATACCGATCGATGATGATTCATCTCTTGGCGTTGACGTACGGGAAGATGTTTTTGATGGATTGTCTAGTTAAATATATTGTTACTTAGTTTCGTATTACCTATACAATGTTTAATGACCCTGTGTTTCTCGACCTTGATTCACGGTCGGGCAAATATTAATTAATGTAATAGATCAATATTTATTTTCGGTTTTCGTTTCGGAACTTTAATTTGAGTGAGTGCTACTACCACGCACATAGCACAAGGCCCATTGTCATCATCATCATCATCAGTATCTATTACACTGCTAAGCTTATGTTTATTTCAAACTGTAAGGGCACTTGTTTTACTTTTTGCTTTGATAAATTCTTTAATAATATTGACTAGAGCGTTCAATTCAATAATACTTATCCAAAGATCGAAACGTTTTACAATTTAAACAGCAATGAAAAGGCTGTTTTATTACTAGACTACGAGTACTTTTTGTGTTTGATATAAGACACCCATTATGCCCTGTCCTGTCGAATAAAGCGCCCTAGGTAAGGTCAGGCTCGAGGGGGGAGAGGGTCTCGTCGGATGGGGATAATCTTACATATATATTCATCTCACTCTAATCGCTGTGAATGGAAGATTCATGGTTCTAGGGAATTAGAGCGTCGAACCCTAATTCGTTCTTAGAACAATTTATTGCAGTCCTTCTTCGAAACCTGCTCGGTTACTACAGTTTATGGACATGTACAGAAAGTTTTATGTTTCCAAACAGTTTTATTGTTATGAATACTCGCGTTAAATTGTCAATTACTCGTTGACAATTAACAACTCTATTCAATTAAAGGAATTCGTTTTTTAAAAGTTTGAATGAATTTTAATTGCACGCTATGTTTGCATGCGGTTAATTGGGTCACTATGCATATAGATCTGAGCGAAAATGACAGATAATTGCTTTACTATAAATGTTCAATAACAATATAGGTACATAATTTTTTCGTTTTTTATGTGATAAACATTATAGACGATCTTGTAGCGCCATCATCGCCTGTCGCCTACGAGCGTTTGTGACAAATATCAAATAAGAATTGAGGAAGGACAATAGTCAGTAATTTAATTCGTATTAAGTATTAATAAGAATATCTGTCGGTAATATCATTACGCAGGAACTCTCAGTCATTTATTTCTTTGGTAATAATATGTTAAGTATTTCTATTATGCTTTCTACCAGCATCGCTTCCCATCTAAATATAACTGTTGCTAAATTAAACTCTAGTGGATTTTATAGCCAATATAAGATGGCGCCGGACGTTACACAATGACCGGTGCGCGGGCGCATTAAATTGATCATTGCGCTGATTGACGCTCACGGCCTTTTGTGAACTAGTAAATAAATAACTCAACTGTTGTATCGTACACGGAGAACTAGCAGTACTCGCTCCGAGGTTTATTGGTGCAATTTATGGATTCGACGATACTTTATAGATGTTGGTTGATGGTGTTACACATGTTAACGTTACCGTCTTACCTACTTGTGATCAGAGTTAGAATTGATTCTAACTCTATGATCTATCATAGTTGATTTTTGTGGGATAATGTTAGGAAATGTAGGTTAATGCTTACTTATTTTATTTGTATTATACTAGTATAAATTCTGATTACTGACACGTATTCATGCTATAAGTTTGACACGGTTTTTCACTTCTTTAAAGCGAATATTTTTAAGAGATAACTGTTTGACCTTGAATATTATCGGATTTATAAATTCCTAGATAAAAATGAACACAAATCACTGTCTAATGTATCTATAGCGTTTAATTTACTCTTTTTTTCACCGTATGTACTTCTGCTAATATGATTCTTATTTAAGGTACCAGTTGAACTACTGTATACTTTGTAATAGCGAGTCATTTTGTCTGAGTAGCTTAACTAGGTTAATTGCCTTTAATGGTTTTAAACATTTCTTTATTGATAGGCTATAAAATGACAATTATTGGCATTAACAGCCTTATTATATATTTACTCACGTGTAGAGTCACACTTTAAAGATCTACTTCACCCATCTAATGAAAAATACCCTAAAGCAAATCTTTAACAGGTCTCTATGCTCTATTATTTGATCTGCATCACAGAAATTTTATTTCGGTGTGCCCTGCCAAAAAGTTGTTGAAGCGTCTACTAAAGTTCTCCTTGAAATTTACTGTTTTGTTCGTACTAATACATAATGATAAAGTTCTTTCTATAGCTCACTAGGGAATTACTACCTTCAGTCTAGAAGTCTAATGAAAATTGTTATGATATTGACGTCCAATTACAGCGAAGATCTCTTTCAAGGGACCTCTGCCTTTTGGCACCCGTCAAGTTAACTTAAACAAAATGTACTGGCGATAAAAACAGTGCACATAAAACGTAATGAAATTACACTGCATCGTCGTTAAATTTCGCAATGAGGACAATAGCCTCACAGCGGAAAATAGGCTTGTGGAGTCAGATTACATTTTTCCGAGACGATGAACAATAAACAATTAAATGCTATTAGCACGCGATTTGTACAATGTTTTTAGCATATTTCTCTTATTGTTTCGTGGGGATAATAGCTTTAATACCGTTAATGCTTAATCTGCAACACATTGCATATTAATAGGTGTGTATCGTTCTGTTACAGCTGTTACTACAGATTTTATTGTACGTAAGTAATGAAAAAGTGTATATTTAGCTTCAATTGGTAGGTAATTGCGAAATAAATGAATTAGTAAGGAGTTTTATCACATGCCAAGGTTTAATTGCTGCAGTTGCATTCGTGTCCTACAAATACGAGGCATGCCGACAATTCCTTTGAATTACGTTCGAAAACAGGCTTACGTAACCCACCATTAATAGGCTTGCGCTGGCTCTACGAACTTGCAATTAATTATCGTTTGTGGCTGCAATAGTTATAATGATAGGTCCATACGATTGGTTCTTTTTTGTTATTGCTAGCGCTCGTAATCTCAGTTAATGCCTCAGTGTTGTTTGATTTATTTTAATTTATCTTCATATTTGAGTGCCTACTTACCTCCAGAATTTAAAATGAAGACGAATTTAACTGGCAATATTTAGTAATTCTTATGCTTTTAGTGCATTTCGTATAACTGTCATAAATCAAGTTATTTATCAATTATTCTTACATGGCAAATCAATTTTTACATTAACGGGACCTTAAAATTTGGGCATCATCTTTTGAAAGTACTTAATGAAGATTAACATTTTCATAACCAAAGTTCAAACATTGATGATGTTAATAAAATATTTATTAAAACGTTCATAATAATAACTTTCGTGACCTGATAACATATGTGAATATTTGAATGAATAACAACCAAAATAAATTACAACTTTGCTATAACAATCTGATTCATATCGACGCAGACATTTGTTACGAATTTAAATAACTTTAGAAGCCCCGACCGGGGTAATAAAAATGCAAATGCGCACTCCAACTAGAAAACTCGTTTATAATTTTTATATAATACCTATTCATTGCGTTTCCATGCATGTTCAAATTACAATGACTTGTCTTGATAAAATTACAATTGGTTCTGTACGAACTGCATTTTAAAATGCAAGGAGTATTCGACCGTTATAATTCCGAGGAAATGCATTAAGGTAAAATGCAAAATTCAGGTGTCGCTGATCAAATATTTGATAAGACTTAATGGAAACTTTCGGTGCACGGTAATCAAAATGGCGGGCAAGCGACGCGCTGTAATGGCCGCCGGCCTTGGGCCACGATCGCAATCAACTTATTATTCAATCTCATGTCGCGAATTGGTCCGAGGTCCACCGGCCGTTGAACTCATGTCCACTCCACTCCACTCGTACACTCGTATTGTATCTAGCATTCAACTTGCAATCAGATTAGCGATCATATTTATCAGTTAGTTCTATTTGTTCACGTTCCAAAGTACTTGGAGGAGAAACATAGAATGCAATTGTACGTGACACATTAAAGTTATATTGTTTCGTATTTAACACTTTTTAACTTTTTGTTCATGTTTTTGAAGATTAAATACAATGATCTGAAGTCTCGCTGATTGTATTTACTTTGTAAATTAGATTAGTAACTGGGAATTCGTTATGATTTTTATATTCTACGATACAAATAGATGTTCCCTTTATACAGCTGACCTCGATAGACAATTAAAATCTGAAACCGTTAAAACGCATTAACCTAGCTTATTCAATGTTTCTTTTATAACAATCCTTTTGTGACTAGAATGTTATATTAATTCGTTTATCAGAAAATGTTCTCAATTTGCTTTAAGTTTTCATAAACTATCAGAAGATGTCGCTACAAGTACTAATCGCTAAAGTAAATACTTACCACAATGTTCTCCAATGAGTAGAATTTTCTGAAAGCGCTACCTTATTTGTTTATTCTCCACGTCTCAAAGTATGTCTTAAGTAATTTTAAACTAAGAATATACGACTAATAGTGGAGAGGTCGTCGGTCGACGGTCGGTGAAGCGTTGACGTAAATCCGACACGGTCCGTTATGTCCTCTCGAGAACAATGGGCCGGTTCGCGCCACTCGCCTAATGAGAAATGTTTGTTTTTCAGCCTCACACAATAGCTACTCTCATTGCTGCTTTCATTATTACCTCCTTGTGTTTTCGACTTGAGAAGTGTTAATAATCGTCAGCGTCTTTCTTTTTCACCTTCTAATAGATTGCCTATTCGTCTTATATCGTCTTACGTTCTACGTCGAGTCGTTACACCTTTCGCGGTACAATAAAACAAAACGGATAACTGATAGCTTAGCTATAGAAAAAGCGAAACAAAGAGCTATAATTTAGTGATGTTCCGAAGCCGACCTTGATTGAAGGCTCATTAGCTGCTCGAAGTCAGAGTCGGACGAGTACGCGCCGAACCGGTCTCGGTCGTGAGTCCGCATGATTTATGCCTCAGCTTCACAAAGAGGTTTTTTTAATGGACCCGTTTCCCGGTACTTTTTGTAGCGCTACCTGGATGCCGTGAAAAAATATAGTGTCAGCTTTTTTCGGCATAATAATAATACTGAGCATTCCTTTTGTCATACGGACGTGGGCCACAGGTAGACGTGACGCGAGGGCGCTGTGGCTCTATTATATTAATGGATATCACCGAATGAATACAAAGATGGGGTCTTTCGAGCGTATCGTACGCAGGTCGTGGGGTGTTTGATGTTCGAGGGACTCATGTGGTGTGAAATTAACGTCATACCACTCCGCTGTCGTTACCTTGGGAATTCGCTTGACATACATTTGGATTGGACATTCAAAATCTTGTATAACCGGTGTATAATCATTTGGAAATTTTAATCCTTGCTTGATTACATCTAATCATAATCGATAATGAGTAATTTATACATTCAAAATAAACATTGTCCGATAATAAGGAAAAAAACAAGGAAAATTATTGCCAGTGCAAACTGGTTATATTAACAACAGTTTACCTTGGAATAACTATCATCATCATTTTACTATTAATAGTCACAGACGTAATCTGCTACTTGTAGTTTTAAAACGTGTTCGCCGTGACAAAACAAGTCATCAACTATGTATTTTAATGAGATTATACTTACATTTTTGTAAACATATTTTTCCTTGAAATTTGTCAATGGCAATGACATTCATCGGATAATACACCTGGCTTGAATTTAAAGCTGTTATGTAGAATTGATAATTAGGTAATTTAATCTTTTCCGTAGAAAAATAGTTAATTTATCATAATTAGGTATGTGTATGACAATATCGTTGCATTTATTCAAATTATTCGATTAAGATTTTGGATGTGTGTTCGACCTTTAAATGACATTGGCGAGCGAGCTGGCCTCGCCATATTACCAGTTTTTGCTGCACTTTTTGTCGGAATTTAGTTATATTATCTTGCTTGTACCACCTGCCGCGGTCGTTCCCCGCTTAGAAAAACTCCCCTCTCTCAACAAAAGCGATCCCCGAAGTTATTCTTATTTATAATTATGGGTTCACAACATAAAGCGTTTCGAGCAGAAACAATATATTTTTTGTATTACCTTGAAAAAAATTGGCCTTTGATTCGTTCGAAAAGGCATTCTTCGCCATAAACGCAAGTCCCCATGTGTGTGTTATTTTTTTGTGAGTCACAAAAAATGTAAACAATTCGTTGTAGATGTCGAGATATGAGCATGACAGGATTTCTAAGCTATAGCTAGATGTTTAAGGCTCTCGCCTTGAATTTTAAAGCAACCGATTAGTAAAGTCTGTTGATTACCTAAATATTTCAGCTTATAATAATTATAGCATTAAATTATAGTTATCGTGTGGAAAACACAACATAAACACTGGTATTTCTATTTCGAATTAGGTACCTACTTGATATTTACAAAGTGGGATTTAATGGCATGTGATAAGAATGTTTTAAAATTGATAAGTGATTGGAGTACCCGCTATCGTTAGAGGAATGAGCCTATTTCATAAGAGAACACAATTAATGTTACATTGTAAGCACTAAAAGCAAATAACGCGATATCTGCTCGGAAGTATTGACTTATCTTTTATACAGCGAACATATAAAACAAATATGTATAACGATCATTATGGCCGAACTGTAACTGTGTCACTACGATAATGTCCAGATAATTCGGACCACACAGCGCACAGTAATTAATTTAATTCAAACTGTAGGCCTTACGATCTGTTCACTAATGTTTATCAGTAAGAATAATGTTGCTTGTTTATCAATAATGAATTTTGAAACGTACTATTTGAAATAAATGACGGATAAATTTTTATGACACTATTTTGTTCTGTAATTTTATAAAGTGCACAAAAGTTTGCACTACTGTGGCTATTATAGAATGCATAACCTGAAGATGCAATTACCAAATTCGTTATTAATAAAAATATTGTAACATATTAACTATTTATTTTAACAAGACATAATAACTTATTAAAGCAAGCAAAATACTTTCGCATCAGTGTCCTATAAATAACTAGAAATACTTATGGCATCCTTCATTATCCACTTACGAAGCATTTGAATTAAGTGATACAGATACGAAGTCCGCACGGCTCCGTTATAAATAGAGCGGTTCAACTTACAGTGACATCCGTCAAGTGGTCGCATTGTGTGGTATCATCGTTAAATTAAACCTCTGTAAAATTATTATATGCAATCGATGTTACTTGACGTCTTTTTTGATGATGTGGTTGGTTTAATTTGTTTTTTAGTATGTATCTATATTAATAAATTATTATTAAATTGTTATTGTTTAGTTTAAAGCGTTTACCTCTTGGAATTCAGGGCATTTTTTTGCAATGTTGAGCAACGAGGAATCGTTTCTCTAGATTAGCTTACGTCTTCTAATTAATATGGAGATATGTTTTGCAGTACTAAGTATTTATATCCGAAAAACTAGGAACTATACCTAGTATATTTGTTTGGTATTCCAACTCCATGAGTGATGGAAGATTGATACAATCCATCACACGTTTCAGAACAAAGAAAAGCAAAAGTATCGGAATTAGCAGTTAGCGAACTTTCACCAGTAAAATATTACAGACAGTCGTCAAAAAAGTTGTAAGCGGATATAAATCTCCCTATTCAGTTTAGTTTGATATTGGCCGCAACTTCGCCGGTACTTGGCCAACTTAGCTAACAAACTTCTCGCAAGAATGGAAAACTTTTAATGTTGTTCCACGGTCGATTCTAATAATATGAGGGAGCGAGCTACTTTTTCCTCTTTGATTTACTTCGCGTGAAATATGATCGAAGTAATTTATTTGTTTATTTATACTATATTTTTATAAATCATATCATAAAAAACAACCAATCAGAAACTAATACAATAGTTGTATAACATGAAAATTAGTTTAAATATTTGCAATACGATACAGTTTAATTTTGTTGTATCAATTTAATGTTGTTATATCAACTGTATTTTAATGAATTTGATAGAAGCTAGTACTAATATATCTGTGTCATGGAATGTTATCAATTATGCAAGAGCCGTTACAAATTAACTCATACCTTATTGTTTGATAACATAATTAAGCCGTGGATTGAAATAATAATTCGATTACATGTTTCCCAAACTAAATCATAAAAGTATTACACATTAATCGGACATATTTCATTGGTATTATAAATAGCTTGGCTCAATATAAAAATAATTGTGACGTGGCCTTCCCTACTTTGGTATGTTGATATCATTGTTTTATTAAACTTTAATAATAATTCCAAAGTTGAACTGTACCTTTCGTATGATAGCGGGTATGTTTGAGTAACCTTCACTCGGTGTCAGATCGGGTGACCGACTTCCACTAAACAACTCCATTCGTAAGATAAGCCGGTTTTGTTTTGACTTGCCATATGACTACCAGCTATTTATATGATATTTGATCTCAGTAGTTGAACATTATATCGATACTTGTATGGGAACTGTGTGTTTTCAAAGCATCTGAGCGTACATGTGTATAAATGGCCCATATTGTATGAAAGAGACAACGTAATTCAACGTACAATTATAATACTTATGACACACATTTTGGTTATTACGGAATCGAAGAAATGACGGAATTTTTGCGCTGAGCACGTAATTTGCAATATAAGAAAGAAATCCTTATACAAATCAGTATTTTCTCTTCAGAACATTTGATGTTTATTTTGAAAACCGTAACACAGTATTTGTTCGGTCAACTTTGATAAGAATAATAAAATTGGGTACCGTTTTGATCTTTGAACGGTAATAATGTACCTACAATATTAAAAAATGTATTATCTTTTTGAGTTGGTTTGAAAAGGGATATTTAATATTGGATACCGCTAAAAAACAAGACCACCTTGTAACTAAAAAGTACATAAAATGTGACCTTAATTTAACCTTTTAAAAATGTATCTGCGTATGTTAAAACTTAAAAGTTAAGCAATAACAACGTAATCAAGATTAAGTGGACAATAATTGAATTTGAATGCCACCTAGCTAGGCTGGCGTTTATGGGTGCATACACTTTCGCCAATTTAAATATGTAAATATGTTAGTGCTTTTAAAGCGGCTGACAGCATCGGTTAATAAAACGGCCACTCCCTTCGGTCCCGATCACAACTCGGTGGAGCGGTTCACCGGGCACACGACCGGCTATAATTTTATCGAACGATACCCGCTGTCGCTACTCGGGATCGAGTCGATAATTCGATTTAATTTCCTGTATTTAGTACACTATTCACGTCAGAAGCGTCATTTTAGAAGTACAATGGTACCGTAAAAAGAGACTGAAACAATTATAAATTAATGTCAGATTTACGCCTTTGTGATGAATCCATTTGTATTTTAGTGAAAATGTAATTGAATTCCGTGTAGTATATTTGTGTAGATTATAATGTTCAGGCCACTATAAAAAATTAAAAATAAACATAAAAGGCCGAGCATTTCCTGCATGAAATAACAACATATTTGATTACCTGCAATGCGTGTTACTGTACGAACTCTCGTTCATTCTCCAAATTTTTAAAAACGAATTTTTGTTCAGCAACGATGTAGTTAAAGCTGCATGAAATGGCTACTGGCATATTCAAGTTTTATTAATATAAAATATGTGCATATTAAACGGTGCACGCTCTCAGTTGTGAATTTCCACTTAACATCGACGCAATTCGGTGCACGGTGCGCTGCTTCAACGTAGAAAGTGAGCGTAGTACAACACAGATGCTTTCTATATTATTATGCCATCAATCTCAACGGATTCGCTACAATGGCACCATCCATCATATTCAATTGCGGCCACAGGGGTCCGTTGACAGTTCCATATGCGCTCACGTGTCTCGCTAATAAGGATGGATTTATTTATTACATGCATTGACCTCGATTCGAATGAGATACTGAACGAAGCGTAAGTCTACCTAATGTAAGCGACTTAGGTTTAAGCTTAAGAAATTGACAAGCATTACTCGCCCACGGTGTCTCTGACGTAACAGCTATTGTAAGTCTTCCTTAAGCCTGCAATACACGTTGGCCGAGCGTTGTCGAGTGAAGGCAAATACAAACATGTAGGCGGTATTTGCCTTGTCTTGCCATCGCTCGCTGTCAAACTTGCCGAACATTTAGACAGTAGCGCTTGCCTTGTGTCCATTTGTCACGGTTCCTGCCTATACGCACCGGACGGCTTGATAAAAAAAGTTACCTCCTTCAGGTGTCAATACTGTCAAGAAGACTATCGAGGTCACGATTCACCGAGTCGGAATATAGGCGTAAGATATTAGAAGCACCGAAATACGTAACAGTGAATACAGGTGAAGCTAATATAAAACGTGTAAAAGCCAATGCTGTTGACCTCTGCAACCCATCCACATATACGAGCGAAGTCAACTACTTATCTGAACTATCTAAGCTTACTCGTTACACTTGCGATAAAATTTCTTCCTGCGTTTGGTTTGTTCAACGCTAGTTGTGCATGCAAATTGTTCCCAACTAATTACATGATTTGCTTTTTAAATAGGAAAGAAAAAGTTTTGTCACGAATACAGTTTGCTTTAGCATTATAAACGCGTTATGACTCTGTGGCTACTTTACTTAACCTAACTTTAAACGGGAATGAATTATTTACCCAGTAATAATTATACCTCTTTTCTCTTTCCAAGCTCTTGCCAGAATAGTTGGGTCTTACTCAAATGTTTATGGCAATCATGACAATCAATCTCTTCGGGGATTCGTGCATAGCGTCTGCAGCGTTCTGCCCTGATAATAGTCCGTCCAAAAATTTGATTCAAGATCTTACGCCCTTAACTTTACTGCAGGTTTTTCAACAACCATGTCCACGTGCCTTCTATAATATCAACAATACTTTTTTTGTTATCGGAGGGGGAGGGAGGGACATAAAAAGGTACCCAGTGCCGTAGGAGCGTCACATGGTTATGTGGAATTTTTACCGCACTAAAACCCACCCTGGTGGCCTTCATCGACGTGAT
This sequence comes from Panoquina ocola ocola, assembly GCA_018249155.1. Classification (NCBI taxonomy): domain Eukaryota; kingdom Metazoa; phylum Arthropoda; class Insecta; order Lepidoptera; family Hesperiidae; genus Panoquina; species Panoquina ocola. Next base: position 13,198 of record DWKA01000365.1, read on the forward strand.
GTGGAGGCCTCCAAGATCTCTGTAGGAACACAACCGGAGTCCTCTAGGCGTGGTGTTCAATGTTGGGCCCATCCGATGTAGGACTACAATGTCCCACGGTAATTCGCCCCTTTTACGACGTACGCGGACACACATACCATCGTCATAGCTACGAGTACGGTTGCTGTTCTGGACGGGTTTCTCTCACTCTAGCCGCCCGCAACCCCTAAAAGACCCCTTTTAGTCGCCTCTTACGACAAGCAGGATACCATAGCTCGTATTCTGGTCCCGAGCTACAGAGTAATATCAATAATACCTTATATCTGATAATAAGCTGAAAGGAATATTGCTGACTCTTTTAACTGTTCTGTGCTTCAAGAGAAAAAGTACTCTGATAATTTTAAATAATATATAACATGGTAAACTTTGGCATAAACTACTGTTGAGAGAAACTCCGTAGCCAAAGAATATAAGCCTATAAGCCGAGACAATTACGCTTTATCGAATTTTTTGAAGCTTATAAAAACGAAAAATTCGTTTTCATCCTTATTAAACGGTTTCATTACGGTCTTCCCAATCTCACCATTAGTTATAAACGAACGAACGAAAAGTTTGCTTTTCTAAATACCAATCATGTTGCCTTTATAATATCAATAGGAAATAATAGGAAATAGGAACATAATGATTGGTAAAAAAGTTTTCCTACCTGTTTTCTGAAGCGCGAAGAGTGGCTTTACTTAAGAAACTCTCAGAACTTTTCGGTTCACGGTCTAATCTTTACTTTTGATTAGTTTTGAATTTGTAAATCAACTGTCAATTTTAGTAAGTGTTATGTTTAACTTTTGAAGGTTAAAAGTAACATAATATTTAATTTTACTTTTCATTATTTATTCACTATTAGCACAGTGAACATATAAGTAAACAGTGTAGAAACTGCCTACAAACGTCCGAAATCGCACGCACACATAAACACGTTCACCGACGAGCCGCCTATGAATCCAGAAGACGCATTGATGCATTCCGCAATAAAAATAAAATCTAAAACATGAAAAGTCACTACCCTACTCAATCAATGACGTGTAGATGTCATTTTATCAAATAGCCTTAGTTGCTATACTGGGTCATACCTATACTGTGCTATTAGCCCGCATTACTTTGCACAAGTAATTGAGAGTTATAAAAATAACCTACTTTATTCTCCAGCTTCAAAACTATCTCCACCAACAGTGGAAAGACAAAGACACTTTTTCCCATTTATAATATTAGTATGATAGTTCATAATGTACCCTGCTCTCGATTTTATAATATTCGATACAGTCATATTATAGTAACACTACATTAAAATGTTCTCCGCACATCGAAATAATAATATAATATATAATACGTGTTTAACACGAAGCTTTCTATTTCAAGCTTACCATATACAGCTTACGGTAGTCAGCAGAATTTCAAGTTTCTTTCATCTTATAATATAAATTTGCCTTTGTTTTACACGTCAAGCTAAACTAAAAGGATACTCTAGGACAGTAGTTTTCAACCTTTCTAAAAGAGTAATATTATATTTACTATTTTTCTTTTTTCCTATATAATTTTGATTATGGTCTTTCCGCTGTCCAGTTGGCGATTCTGTGGAAAAATAAAAAAGCATAGTCCTTTAAATTATAAAATGTCGATCTCATAAATCAGACATTTATAAATAACAACTTCTCGGATGGAAGTTATAAACAATAAGCTTAAAAATGGCATTATACTCACAAAAATTACATTTAAACAAATTGGCAAAATAAAGAGGTTGAGAACCACTGAACTGGAGGGTTCAAACGATCGTTCAACGTTTATTTTCATTTCGCTCTTACCCTTTTGCACCCTTGTCTTCCTTGATACATTGTTGAAGGGTAAATGAAATATACCTTTATTTGCTTTTTTATTAAACCAAAAGCCGGATGTACGTTGTAAGGAGAAAACAACCTAAGCTTGTAATAACTTAAGAGATAATTGACCATGTGTTACTTATAAAGTAGTTTAGTAGCCTGTTTTAATAATTAATCCGGTCTAGGGAATGTTCAACAGTGGATTGAGTTCAAAACACTGATAAGAATCAGTTTATACACTTATTTTGAAGATGACTTCAAAGATTCTATGTATTAAAGTAATAAATAAACCATAATTATAACGCGTGGCGATGGTGATTAGAACCGAGTTGATAGGTAAGCATGAGTTAAAATTCTTTTTATTTGAAGGGAAATGTAACTTAAATTCATAAAATGTATGTTGCGCAGTACCAATATTGCCTTTCGTAAACAATAACATCATGGGGGATACCTACCTCATTATCTATATGAAAAGAAGTTTTCCATGCGTATGACCCTATATATTTGATTAGCGTATGACCCTGCATATTTTGAAAGTACACCTGAAGTTACTGAAGTATTTATAGCTTACGAGCACTTTAACCTTGCCCCATAATACATCAAACCTACAACTAAACCATCTAAATCATTAGTAAACGGAAAACAAATATCTTCACAGACGGCGACATCCAAACAGTTCCTTCAGCGACTTCAGTGCCGATTTAAACACAGTTGAGCGCAGCCTGCAGCGGGATTGAATTTAAATCCTCCTAGAAATCCTATTATTACAGGAGGTGCCGAGAGCTAAGTAACCGTGGCATCTCGCAATTCCTCCAGACAGAGCTATAAATTAGACAAATCCGATTCGCACGTACGAAGGGAAGGAAACTCGTTACCCTGTTTTGGTGATCGTGTTTGTTTAGACAAAAGGCAACATTTGTCTCAGTAATTCTCAATTCGAAATTCAATCCGTCGAGAACAAAAAGATAGTCATTCATCTTGACATAATATCGTATTACGTTGATATACCTAATTGTAAGGGAGGACGCACACAACGTAAGGCGTGGCGCGGATACGGCGCAGATTCGGCGCGTTTCATACTATCTGACATGAGTCACTGACGTCAGCATACGTCAGTCACGTCTGACTCATCTCAGATAGTATGAAACACGTCGTATCTGCGCCGTATCCGCGCCACGCCTTACGCTGTGTGCGTCCTCCCGAGATTCAGTTAATAGGGTAGCTGCGGGTTTTGTGATTGAGATTTTCTATGTTGCATTACATAATATAGATACCTCCTAATATTCACAATAAACTTTATTTTTTCTCCTGTATGCTTTCCTGTAAGGACCTGAGGATCACCATAATGAAAAACGGTCTACGAAGAACGGTCTACGGGGGTGTTGCGTTTGGCAGAATGGATAACGTTTGCCGTTGAGGGATCACCTCAAAATTAACAGTATTACGTAAAACATTTTTTTATGCAGTAGCATCGTTTTCCTATGAGAATATTCCTATGAAAATAATAAGATAAATAGAAATACAAAAATTATAAACTAGTTCTTGAAATTATACAAAACAAAGCTGATAGAACGAAGACACTGACTAATCCTTGGGAGAGTCCTCACAACCATTGTTTGCTAAGCTCTATAGTCACTTATATAAAATAGAAACGGTAGGTATTCAAGATTGGCTTAATGCAAGTTGACAATTATCTTGGACCAACGAGAATGCGGTTTCCCGTTCTCGCTGAACGAGAGCCAATATTGAAATTTGGTAATCCAACTTTAAACCTCTTACAAAAAGTGCACATAACAAATTTTATCTAGAGGCACATTTATATGGAATAAAAATATATTCTACCTTTTATATTTGTTACTGAGACCTCCACCAATCCGCATTGATAGTAGAGTATTTCCCATCGATCATATAAATTAATAAAGCAGTAATATAATTAACAAAATTCCGAAAGTGATCAGTGATTTGTCACCAATAAATGACAATTTAAAACAGTACCGCAACAACAAGGGACCAAGTGAGCTGTGTGTCGGCCAATCAGAGCGCAGCGTCCAGCGCAGTGTTTTGGCGTAATTTGTTTTCGAACAAAACACATAACTTTAACGCTCTATTGGTTAGGTAGATGGTATGTCCTGTCCCAAGACTACCTCAGTTACTAGGTCATTAATAGGTTAAAGCTAGGCATTCCATGTACAAACAATGGTCAGTAACGGTTATTATGCTGAATATTTTATACTGACGAAATAACTTAAATGTTGCTGTGCTATATTAGTGGCGGCACACAATAATAATGCACATTATCCATGATTACAGTCGAAGTATGCTGAATGCATTTACATCAAGTCCGATGCAAATTCCTGCTGACATATTTCCATGTGGACGATTTTCATGTGGGCGTACGGTATAATTAGGAAGCGGTTGCGTTAATTGCGGAATGACGCAAGATTAATAAACAACTGAATTATAAAGTAAAATTTTGAATTTATTTTTTCTTATTGATCCGCTATAGTAAAATTGAACAAAGTTTACTTACACTTCACTGTTCTTGTGATAAACTAAAAAATATGACCTATCGCATATACAAACGAGAGTGAATTACAAGTATTTAAAAAATTTGAGGTTTCCAAACAAACGCACATAATATTAAAATAATTAAATAGTTAAAAAAAAAATTAAAAAACACGCTTAATTTTATCAAATTAGTGTATTGTCATCGGTCCTCAATAAATCTACAAAGTTTGAACGAAAT
>DWKA01000366.1:0-17789 GCA_018249155.1 Panoquina ocola ocola
ATCGCGCGATCGGTTTCATCGCACGATGAAATCGCATCGCAGCATCGTACGAGCGATGGCAATAGGACAGCGCCTAATATGTACGCAGACTTTTTAAAATATAAGTTGCTTTTTTGTGGGACCGCAGTAAGAAAAATGCGTGAATGTATCAAGAATTTGTCTTGTGAGCACAGTGGTGATATGGCCAAAGGCTGATAAACCCATCGAAAACCCTTTTTTATATTTAGATTATATTATGTGTGAATTTATTATTATTATTATTAGATTAATTTATCTATCAACTATTTTACATTAGTCTATGTTAAAATGCCCATGGTTATCGGTAAACCTAGAAATGCTGTTATTTATTACTAAAAGAAATTTATTTTAATCAATGCCATGCCAATTAGGTATGAATGTATTGATTGATTAGATTAGAGTTTTATATTTATTATTATTAACCTACAAAAGGAATCAAGGCATAGAATCCTGAATCCACGGCAAATAGTCACATCAAGTTTATTGCTGTAGAAAATGTCACCAATGTTATAGTAAATTCAACTTTATGTCTTGACGTTAAAGTCGAAGGTAGCTTACAGTACTCTCGGGCAATATTTTGGATGCAATCACTGGTATAGGAGTTAACCGATTTTGAACTTTCATCCCTCAGAATAAAGTTAAATTTACGTTGTTCTCCTCCTTTTAATTAAGAAGTAATAAAAACGTTGACGGATGTAACAAATGATGGATTCGTTTCAATAAACAAGGAATATACGCACACATCCTGTTGAATTTCGAAGGAAATGATTTTATATTAAAATCTGCATTTATTACGTCACTTCAATATGCCTACTCGTAAATTAAACAACTTGAATGAAAGCGTTCTACTAGATATTAATATTAATTCCTGTCAAAAGTCGAACAGAAATTAGAGAACGATGATGATTCTTTTTTGTTTATGTAAAGTTCGATTTTTTAATGTGACAAAAGGATCTCAGTAGTTACGGGAGATCCATGTCTCATAATAGGCTATTATGAGTTGAATCTATTACACACTTATATTAGACAAGCAAACCCGCCCTCGCTATGCTTCGGGAAGAATACGCTTGATTCGCCCCAGTAAGGTTTTGTTTCCGGGATAAAAACTACGCTGTATCCTTCCTAGAATCCCAAAGTATCTCCATGCCAAATTTTATTTAAATTGGTTCAGTAATTTAGGTGTGAAGGCGTAACAGACAGACAGACAGAGTTGCTTACGAATTTATAATATTAGTATAGATTTAAAAAGGGAAAGACGGACCATTCCCAAACGAATTTTCAGAACATTTATATCCCAAACGATCACATTCCGAAAGATATTGTGCATAAACCACAAATAGGTTGTGCTGAGAGGTTGTACTCGTTCACGACTTTTCCGTTTAAAAGGAACGACGAACTTCTAACAAGTTTGTCGAGTATTTTAAAGGCTTTGTAGATGCACCCAAACCTACTTAACTGCTCGTATGAACTCGGAGATTGAACGGAATTGATGCACAACTTATTTTGTAAAGCTTGAACGGTATAATCTGGTTAGATTAAAGCTAGCATCGAAGTCTTTAAGAAAACTTCCAGGAATAAGATTTTGTTGGAAATATATCAGCGTGGGAACTTTGTTACTTGTAGTTCTTTGTGAATTATGTCGGCGTTGCAAGTTGAGATTGGCTTCGTTGGATAGAAAGCTGGTATCGATTTGGCTCAGGATTTTATTAACTGGAGGTACTGTTACTATATTGACCAGCGTTGTAGGTACTCCAGCTCTTTCCATCGTTAGATAAGGCTTAGAGTTCAGTCTAGTCAGAAGTTTAACTTTCGCCAACGAATCTTTGATGACATTTCATGAGATCAAATCAGTTTCCAATATTGTAGACGAGTTATTTACCATTTGCTATCTTCTTTCTGAAATCGTGTAATGTTGACAAATACTTAGTATATAGTAATCTTTTTAAAGGTAGCAAACGAGCTGACAGTGACACGGTTCCTTGCCCGTGGAAACCTGTGACAAACTTTGAATAGGATAGTGGGAAGGACTACAGTTAGTTAAATCGTAAGTTCTATTGGTTGAGCGCTGCCGCTAAGGCAAAATATTAACATAGATATTGCAGAAGAATAAGAGATTTATTATATTATTAGGTACTAGCTGTCCGTCCTCGCTTCGCTTCGGGATAAAATAGCATGTCTACTAATTTACATAAAAGTATAATAAATTATACATATAAACCTTCCTCTTTAATCTCTCTATCTATTAAAAAAGCGCATCAAAATTGAGTAGGTACTTTTAAAGATGATTGGTACTTTTAGAGACTATTTAGTGATAACATGTAAATTAATATTATTTTGTATTGTTACAGAGTTTGATGACGTTTATCAAGTTCGGGTACATCCTGGTGTTCGTCACGCTACTGCTGATGATATGGGCGTCTTTATCCAGAGCGATAGAGGTGATTATAACGTCTTTTGTATACATTTTATACGTAATTCAGTATATCTTGGCTGGATAGTTTTACGTACTATTTATAATTATGATCCATTTCTTATTTATATAATGTTATTTATCTTTCATGAGACATTTGAAGTAATAGGTCAATATTATAGGTGTTTTCGATATCTTTATTTATTGAAACTTAAATATGGTTACAAACAATGTTATATTATTTTATTTAGTCTTAAAATGACAAAATGTAACTTTTAAAATTTGCGTGACTGGTTTATTTTCATTTTCAAAAGTTGTAGCTGACACGCAGCGCATTTTCGACCATAACAAAGGCAAACTCGTACGTGTGTTGTACGCTTAACGCTGACACTTGCAAAGTGGATTCGCTTTGGGTGTTGCGGATCGCAGCATTTGTAGCCCTCGGGTTAATGACAATTCACAAACAAACACAAATATTGCTGCGATTTGTAGCGCAAGTTTGGGATGTTATAGGCTCGAAAAAATTTTTTTTGACGTATGACACGGAAGTTTTCTATCACGAAAAGTGGGGCTTAGATACAATATGTAGAAGTATGTGTTAAATAGTAATAATAATTTATACACTCATACCTTCGCTTTAGGATTCCTTGTATGACGGGTAGCATGGACAACACAACTACCATGTGACTAACACAACCCAAGACCAAATGTTTATGACATTTGGTATAGAATACTCTCAGCGGGTCTATTACGAACTCTTAATTCCAGCCAGTCAATTCACGGCCATGCAAATCAGCCAACCAGCGACATCACATGACATCCACATGCGACCGCTGGTTGGCTGATTTGCATGGCCGTGAATTGACTGGCTGGAATTAAGAGTTCGTAATAGACCCGCAGTTTCGAAATTTTCCAGCTCACACTACTACTCTATGGTTATTATTATGTTCGATGCAATTAACACTTGAAACAACATATATATTTTATTTGTACTTCACATTAATTTATAATAAATACAATCTATTTACTGTATTTTAAATTATATTTTAACTAACATTATTTCACTTTTGTCTTTCATTATCAAGTTGTATATTGCTAAACTATGCATAATACTGTTGTCTAATGTTAATAAAAATGTACATGAATAAGGTATTTTTTATATATTTAAATTTTTTTTTAATTAAGTACTTCAATAGAACTGCAAATAAAAAATGTGAATAAAACATAGAGTAATAAACATGTAGGGTTTCGGTGGATGTACTTTTTTTGTCTTTATTCTATGCCAACAGAAAAAGTTAATGAAAAGCGATGACATTTACTAATTTCTTTATAATTACGCTTTGAAAAAGAACTAAACTAATTAGGAAAATATTAAAAAAATAAGAAGGAGAAAGCACTGTGACTTACCAAATAAGAGGAAAAAGATATGAACTATAGAAAAATTATTACAGCGTTCACAATTTTATTAAAAACAGTCTCTTTAACAATTAATTTATCAAGATCATAAAAAGGCGTAATATTAAACTCGCATATACACAGTTACACACATTAATTGACTATATTTACGCTAAAAAACTTTAGCTGGGCTCAGGGCTGAAAGCTTTTAAGCGTAATTTTATTTCTTGACAATATTACTTTGATGTTTATGAATTACAAAAATATCTAAATATCCTTAGATTCACTTTAAAAGTATTAAGTAGTTAACTTAATTTTAAATATAGTAATAATATTTTAAGGTTAAGTAACAACGATAAACGAGGTAAAAAGTAATTTGATAGTAGGTACATTCAGGTAGAGATTGATTACATTATTAATTTGCTATTAATTTTAAAAGATATTTCGATCTAAGGTATCTTACTTAAAGGTATTTAATATAAATATCTATTGTTGTCATATCAATATTTAAAATTCATTTGTCCTTACATAATCTCTAATAATACTGTTTTATTAATGTATACAGAAATGTCTTTGACATTATAAATTATACTTATCAATAACCACTTACACATCTAACACTGCTTAACCGATAACTGTTATTGATATTTTACTTGACTAAAATACAAAGAGACTTCATATTAAACCTCATTTTACATTTGCTAATATTTTATTGTCAGTTCTGAACATTATAGATGAAATTAAAAACGTTAAAAATATAGGTACCATACACAGTACCTAATTTCATGGAATATTTACATTTTGTTCTTACAATATTATTTAAAAAATCGATTTCTATACACATATTAAACATTTCTTCATCATGCTATATGCATTGTTATAAACCGTTAGATTTATATACATTCAAAGCATTCTAGTTCACTAGATAATAAGTATTGTCTTAATTTTAAACGTTATTGTTTTATAGATCTCTGTATGATCATTGTGCGCGTAATATTTCAATTGAAGTCACTTGACTGCGAATATTTACGCTTTGTAAACAACAAACGTGGACTAGGTGATGTGAAAATCTCCCCGTAGGAGTCTGGTGAAAGTCTTCTTGAATTGTTGATTAGCCAACGCGTAGCAAAATGGGTTGATGGGGCTATTAGCGTAACACAAAAAGTAAGAAAACATGTACAGGTGTTGGTTGATACAGGGAGGGTCAGTACAAAAACCTTCAACTAATGCTAAAATATGATACGGGGTCCAGCAAATTACGAAAGCGCCTAAAATGAACGAAATGGTTCTAAAAGCTTTTCTGGCTCTGTTCTCCGATTTAGATTTCTGACGTCCTATGCTGGGAAATAATCCGTCTCGCTTGGAACGCCTGACCTTTAATTTTTTCCCAATGTTCTTTACGAATTCTTTTCGTGAATCGCCGCGACTTACAGCAGGGCTAGATATTTCACTATTATCCACTGCAGGGCTTAAAGCGGAAGTAACATTTACCGGAGATATTTTGCTGTCAACTTGCTTAGGTGTTTGGGGTTCATTATTGTTGGAAGACGATACAAGAGTGATGACAGGTTTCGGTCGCTCGCCACTAGTTAGACTTACCTCTGTGTGAACCTTAATGGGTGGTGGAGGAGAGAGGTTTGGTTTTGTTTGCGTTACTTGAGCTTCAGCTGTTGCTCGTATTAGAGCAGCCTGTAATAATGAAGTATTTGTTACATTAGCCGAATTTAAAGTTGGAGGAGATGATGGTTCAGTGGCGGTCGGAAAAGTTATTGATGAAGGTGGACTTTCATTGATCGGCGTAGGAATGATAACAGAACTCTCATCCATGTACCTTAAATCGGCACCATCCAATCCCACTAACACATCGTAACAGCTACCATCGCCTTTTATTAACCGAATAACTCTAGTTCTAGATGATTCTGATTGTGAAGGAGGACTTTCAGATACTGTTGGACTGCATCTGAACTCTGATGGGGGCGGAATGATTCTTTGAGCGATCGTGGTTGATACGTCTCTTTCAGATGGTGTAGCGATGCCCGATGATGATGGTGACATTACACTAACGGAAGATAAGGGGACACTCACAGATGGTGTCGCTACGTTGCGCGAAGTCTCTGGATTTTCTGTATCAAGAATACTCTTTTCTGATATCTGAGATAGAGATGATTTTGGTTTCTCCAATTCATGTTTCAATATTGGTGACTGCTTGACTTCGGCTTTTAATAACATATTGCCGTTCATGCGCATATTGCTCAATAATTGTAGAGCTCCAGTTTGCATTACTAAATTAGCTACTGAAGATCGTTTCTTTATATTAGTTTGTGTGGTACTTTCATCATCAGAATCAAATGCAGGGCTGCTAGATCGTTCAGCTTCTACTTGTTCTTCTTTCTTATCAGCATCAGAATCAGCCGTTGTTGAAGTGCCAGTGACAGTAGCACTGCTTTTATGTGCGGAAGATTTTTGGCTGGAATTGGAATCAGAGGAACCTCCCAAATTTTGAAGTGGTGGTCCTAAGGCACCTTTGGATGTAGATTCTTTGCGGCTTGATTCAGATATTTTTACCTGATCTTCGCTAGATATTGTCGCTCGAGATAAAGTAGCCATTCCAGCAGCCCGACCGGCCATTCCTGTCATAACACCTGCACTTAAAGCCACCATTGATTGCATTTTTCTTTGCTTAGCTTCACTTTTCTTTTGCATATCATACGCGGTTTTAAAAATACCTGCATAAAGTACAATCAGGACGAAAAGCGTAGTCCAATAATATCCTATGATTAAAGCTGTATTGAATACCGGATCTTTGAGGAACTGTACGGCACACTCTCCTTCTTGTAAGTCTCTATAGCCCACAAAATGCTCCCATCCGAATATTGTTGTAAAGAATAACAAAGCTGGTATTATCCACGTCACAGTGACCATCCATATCACTCTATTTTTAGTCCGCCAGGCTCTATACCGTGCCGCTATTTTGACACTGCAGAATCTATCGACAGTTATTAATAGAACCGTGTATTGAGACACCAAACATACTGTATAGTCAACAGACAGCCAAAGGTCGCATAACAGGGGTCCTAAATGCCAGTAGCCTTTGAGTACATAGTCTGTATAGAAAGGAAGTGACAATGTACCTGAAATAGAACAGATGTAATTTACATGTTAACAAATTTTGACTTCTAATAAATAACACCATATATTCAGCTCCAACTATTGCTCACTTTTACATCCATAACAAATATTTGATCAATAGTCTTACCTATCAACAGGTCAGTGGCAGCTAACGAGGCAATGAAGTAGTTGCTGGGCTGGCGGATGGTGCGGTCGACCAGGAAAGCTAGCAGCACCAACACGTTGCCGCTCACAGTCAACAGGATGACCAGGACGAGACACGTGGCGAATATGATGGCCAGCCACAGCGGGAAAGGGGGGAGGATCGGTTGCTGCGGACAAATTGTACTGTGAGGCATAGCAAGGTAGTTTTAGATTATGAATAAAATATAACCTAATGGTATGGGAATAAAGTTGATATTTCCATGTGTTTGAATAAAACCATGGTATGGTTAGGTTTGCCGTACCGTGCCGCCAGTGTGCGCCGAGCCTTAGTCGATTACTATGTAGTTGGTTTGACTGTTATGTTGTTTTAATTGTACCTGTTTATGTTAAAAGTAGTTGTACTTGATATAATTGTTGACTACTAGAGACTGCTATAGCAACGTCAAGATTTAGTTTTTTTCTTGATGTATTTATAACATTTTTTCTAAAATTTTGACTTCGTGTAGCGCGAATGGCAAAAACAGAAAAATAGCACAGCTCTAGCAGCTATGACCCGAGTACAAACATTTTAGTTCAACGCACACAAATAAATTATTCCTCAAAAGTTATTGGGGTACTCAAATCTCTGCTTCTCAGTTTATGCTTATTTTCTTTGCAATAAATTATTACTGTAGCTTACTGGAGTAGCTGAGAGGAAAGAAAATCTCAAGCGTCGAGAATTCAGAAAATAATTCAAAGCAAGTAAAACTTTGAAGAAATTATGAAGTTGCACTTAAAAGTTGGTGTAAAATATGAGAACGTTTCGTATGCTATTTGAACCGAGCTCTGTTCGTGATTCAGGTCCGGTCTCGACGCTGCACTCATTAATATTAAAATGGCTTTAGTTTCACATACTAATACTAATTAGCTCATACAACAATGATTGTGCATTTTTAACCGACTTTAAATTAAGCCGACATATTTTATTAATATTTTTTATGTTAGCAAGTACCTATTAAGTGATTAAATATTTCCATTTTAAACAAAATCCAGTTCTGGTAACGGAGTTAAAAAAAGTTTAACATAATTATGTTGTTTTTTCAACAACATTCAATAATTGGTTATCGAAGATTGGAAGGCAAATTCTTTGAAACCGTTTATTTTTTGTTGTTAGTTATTTGTCATTATTGAAAAACTCAACAGCATAGTTTCCGATAATCATTTTCGTTTAATCTTTCTGCCAATAGCACAGGAACGTAATAGTAACAGATATAACTGGACTACCGACCAAGTAAACACCACCAAAGTGAAGACAGGTCAGGTGTACAATTCAAACGACACAATAGTACAGTACACGACACGTGTACTATAGAACAGAATTGAATAGGAATCGATCTGATGACACCTTGAGCGCGATGAACATGATCGTCGATTTCAAGCGAGTCACTGTTCGACTCAAATAATGATCCGTCCTCGTTCCACTTTGGAATACTTTGGAAATCTTTACCTAAAGCGAATGCACGTAAGTGTATTTGAGAAATGAAATGAAGTGTTTTTAATCAAATTTGGTTTTATACAAACACTTTTCGAAAGTCAAACGCCGTCGATTCAGCAGTTTCTTACTTTGAGGGGTACCAAGAGAAAAAGCAAAATGCCACATCCTTTTTTCTACTTTGATATCTATAATTATTAGTATTATCAATATGTAAGTTAAGTCGAAAAAGTCTTTAAGATTTTTACATAATTTATTTGTGCGTATGAAGTGAAACTTCTCTACGTTTGGAACATTTAAATTCACTAGTGTTTTAATGTATTGAATATGATTTTGTAATTTAAAATAATTATTTTGTGTTTACCTCCTACTAACGCCATCTACCGCGGGTGCCCTATAATCACGTTCTTCAGTTTTTACTTCCTGTCGCCGCTAAAGTTTCAGTTCAAAAACTTCAAGCGGGATATTTGATGGTGTACATATAGATTCACGTCTCCCAACGTTCTAAACCGTCCGCGTCATGAAGCAGATTTTAAAAAGTATATTAAAACTGATTTACCGTTCGTAGTTATTATGTTGTGCCCTAAAAGTTACGAGGGGCCCTGCAAGCCAACCTAATATCATAAATCCCTGAGTGAGTTTGTTTTACAGCCTCTCCAGGATAAATTACCGACGATAAAATTTGGCAGCAATATAACATAAAACTTGGTATGCAGGTATGTGACGTCATATACCTTTGTTCCTGCAATACAAGCAGTAAATACTGAATTTATATTTATTACTCGCAATAAAACTGCAAGGACGTCGAATACACATTCGAATTCAAATTCTAATATTACTGTTGTAACGAAACAGTACAGAGAATAAACATTCAAGGTCGTAACATACAGGAACATGTTAGGTTTATATATTGAGGCACACAGCGCCATCTGACACATGACTAAGAAGTTTTACTTCAATTTCATTTGATAATCACACACACTGTGTTTTTAAAGTCAATCGAAGCTTTTTTATACCTACTATCATCCAAGCTTAAGCTAGATTTAAACTTTTAAGACCCAGAAAGATAGTATACAATTACTTACAACAATACACCTGAACCGACTAGGCTGAAATACAGTTGATAATAAAAACACAGTACCTACTGAGAAACGTAATCAGTACACCGCACTCACTACAAGACCTACATCATGCAAACTATGTAATTCAATACGAGCATAAGACACATAGATGAAGAAGCAAATATAACTAATGGAAATACCTTAATCTATATGCACGTTCAAACAAGAAACGATTTGAATTGCGTCGAACATCGAGGTGGCGAAGGAACATCGATCGCGACTATAATAGAAACGTCAGTGACAGAGATACAGGGGATAGGGACAGCAACGAACCGTGTCATTTGTAGCTGAGAAACTTACACTATTACATTATTATTATCAGTTATACTAATATTACAAAGAGGTAAAGTTTGTCACTTGTTTTATTTCTTTATAAGGGTTAATCTTTGGAAATACTGAACCAATTAAGAAAATTCTTTCACGGTCCAAAAGCTATACTGTTCAGAAGAGACATAGGCTAATTTTATTATAATTGAACAAAAGTTCAGAGAAATTATGGCATAATATGTATCATCATCATCATCATCATCATTACAACCCATAATCATCCCACTGCTGGGCTCGGGTCTAATAATATGCATAGACGAAAATAATGTTCATCAAACATGTTGCTATGTATTGGACCTACAAAAAAGTACTGTATTCTATCTTTTTTCCGAAGCGAAGTGAAGGCGGACACTTAATGAGTTATACTGAGGACTCCCATTCAAGTAAAAATTAGAATAACTATGATTCTTTTATTTCTTATTACTTGCTGAGGACCAATGCTTTTTACTCTGTTAGAAACAAAGTAGTTCTTTCGAATAAAATGTGATAAAAAAAAATTTGTAGGATTTGTTATGCCAACAAGCACGCCAGTAGTTTTTCTAAAATCTCTCACTTGTAGAGTTCGATCAGTGACAGTTCTCACAATTGCATAAACTGACAGAACAAAGCAAATATTTAATAGTATATTTTATCGCAAGTCGTATCTCAACTCGTCCATGACATTATAAAGATCATTTTAATCTAGCGCTTCATTATGCTCACGTCACGGGCGCGGACTGACATTGTTGCTCCAGAATAGACGGTGTAGCAATTATCTCTATAATTATATGCCTTACTTTTGTCCATTTCATAGCAAACCTTCGTATATTTCATATCACTTGGTATTGTGTGTTATTACACGTTCATTGTCCAAATCTTTAAAGGTTTACAGAGATTGAGTTCGTACGTTCGAACACTTTTAGGGTTTTGTTTAAATTCAAATTCAATATAATTTATGCTTGTGATACATTTATGGACGTCAATTAATTTGTTTAATCTATCATCATTATGACTATGCTCTAGGGATTTCTAGGGAAAAAATATAATTAATTGCCGATAGCGTCCAATTCTTTTTACTCAATTTTATTTCCAAACACGCTATAGTTTTCAAGCACTGTTCTTACATAATATACTTATTTATACTTCAGTAACTTAGTAGTGTATATTTCTGGGTCGCCGGACCCTTTACAAGCTCAGAAAGGTTGATCCCTGTGTCGCATTAATCCTCTTATTTCCATTTTAAACGACTCTCAAACTCACGACCCAGTAAATGTCCAATTTCCGTTAAAGACTTCATTAAAACCTTCTATTGTTTAAAATGTTCTAGGGACACAGATTAAGTTTAGCTCTCATTGAAACTATGGATCAGTAAATGTTGACTATTGACAATTGAAATATATTCGAATTTAAGATCTATCTTATAACGGGGTAAAAATTACTTAATATTCTTTCCATCTTATTACTTAAGTCACACATTGAGCCGCCTTAGGATCATGAATTGGCCCATTTCAGCACTTATACCATTGAAAGAAAATGCTTGAGAAAGCAAAACAGATTCCGATATTTACGAGCAATAAAACTTTTCGTAACCGAGGCCCGGGTGGGCTCTGGCTTCATCTTGCGTGAAATGTCGCATGAAATATTACATTTTTATGCATAGTAGTAATATTTTCAAGTTTGGGAACAATATTCTGACCTTTCATTATTCATTTGTTGCGAACATGCTTGTCGACAACAGGAACAAATTGTGAATAAGATAAGTTGTTTTCTTGAATACTCTATTGCAGTTTCATTTTGTGATCGTACTCATGAATGGCGATGGTTTTTGCTCTTCTGGTTAGATATTATTTACTTAATTAGATCGTAGTGGCTAAGCTATGTTTATAGTGCAGCGGTTTCAAAAATGTTTATGTATTAAATTGCAAGAGTTCCCTAAGCGATTTATCAATATAATGGTAGGTACCATCAAATCAGTGCGAGTTGTGTTGTTTTTGCTTTCCTAAATAAGATTGATGAGGTCAAAGTTAAGATTTTTATATTCATTTTGGATATTTTTTAAACCAATACGTTCGAAGATCATAAAATAATTCGTTAAAACAAAAATGTCTTTGATTATTTTACTCATAGGATATCATTACATTGCTTTTACTTAAAATAATGGCCGGCGCTACCAAGTTATTTCTTCTATTTCTTCATCTTGAATTTTTATTTTTTCATCATTAACAAAGAGACACATTTGTTTAAAGACTAACTATTGTGTAATATTGTTACAGAATCGGATACTGACCAGTTCTCCGTTACCGAGGGCGTCCTCTAGAGTGCTGTTGAAGAAGTACACGTCGGTGTAGTTGGTGACGTTGATGTAGCTCTGGCAGTCGACGCTGGACGACGGCAAGCACGTGCGTTGCTTGAACTTCTGAAGTTTCCTGCGACAACCGTTACCGTTACATTTGATTGTTAAGGAAGCTTTTATTTAGCAAAAGCTGTTGCTATTCTTTTTATGGAAGAGAACAGAATAGTAAACAGAGTTCCAAAATGACACGTTATTGTGTTGTGGGTATTTATGTAACTCAATGAAATATGAACAATAATGAACATCCAAATTTTGAAGAGAATTCCCTAATTACTCAAATGAATTTCCACCGAGAATCGAATCCTTAAGAGCGGTTTCGGACTAGCGTTTTTTGCCGCGCGTATACGGTCGTTTTTGTACGAGCGTTAACGTGCGTATAAGCACGAGCCGCTGACAGACGTCACTGAACTATGCCAGGTATACGCGCGTCCGGTTTTTTGACGCGTGTATTGTAGCGCGCGTGTAAGCGCGTATGCTGAAACGACCGTATACCGCGACCACTAGTCTGAAACCGCTCTAACCGTCATGATTGCAGAGTAACTTTCCTGATTTTACTGAACATATTTTTACCACTTTATTTCGATACAACAGTAAAAGTATTTTCATAGCCCGTTAAAAATATTATGTCAATCAATTGTTCTGCTGTGTCTGACACTTTTGTGAAATTTGGCGTTTGGACATTAACTGGCAGGGTTCTTCGATATAATAGGTTGGTTATTTTGGTTATTTATTTTGTTACAAAAATACAAACGCGCTGTAAAATAATCTAACTATCAACCCTTCAAAAATTATTTGTGCAGTCGTAGGTTTACTTGACTGGAAGCAATTTCTCTTCATTAAAAATGTTTAAGTTTTAGTACATAATTCTGACATACTTACTTCTAAGCAGACGAAGATTGTTGTCTTAATATGTTACGCAGGGTTTCTCCATGAAGTAGATGAAAAGTAATCCTTATACAGCTTTTTAGTAACGCAAATGTTGATTGTGTATTAATAGAGTTAAGTAAGTACTCCAGAAAATAAAGGAATATTTCAACGTGTTTTTTATTACCAACCTTGCGGCTACCCATTGTACTGTAAGTGAATGATTCCTTTTTTGATTAGTCAATTTCCTGTAGTAACGAGAATTGGCGAGCGACGGGAACACAAAGGGATGTTTAGTCCGAGTTTCACAACTACCTTTTCATTCCATAAAATTAAATTGGGATACTTTTGTGGAATAAGTGTTTTGAGTTGATAAAGTTATTGTACTTGACGAGATTGTTATTGGCTTTGATCTGGGAAGCTTCATTATTTTGTAGTTATAAATACTTATTGCCTCGCGCGATCCACTTAACACGTTTATTGGAGTGGAACTTCTTTAGCCGAAGCAAGTGATAACTAGCTTGTAATAAGTTCTTAACTTTCGAAGTTGAAGCTAGGAAAGTCTTGCCTATTTAAGTATACTGTAACTTACCATTGAGTAATAAAGCTGGTACCAATAGAGTATATCGGGGTGGATCGGTTGACGTCGGCGCTGCTCTCTGTAGAATTCATCCCGAAAATTAAGTTTTCGATACTGACAATGGTAGATAACCAGTCGCTCTGGGTCTTAGAGGTGCGCCTGTGGAACAAACTTTGTTTTAGATTTCAGATTGTCATCTGTCAAAGGGCAAGTTTGTCTAATAAGTAAGTGGGTAAGGTTATGGTGGACGAGTTAGAATTAAAATTCATCAAATTAGATCCAAATATTTGTTTTGTTTCGTTATGAGTACAGTGGATAATTCTAGTTTGAGAATTTCTACGTAATTACTGAGATTGGCAGTAGGTTTTTATTGAAGTCTTGACAGATATAGCACAATTAATAGTAATTTTACACTTAGTTTACTAACATTAAAACATTATCGGCAATACAACTTAATCTTTCACAACGATTTCACCTGATGATAAGTGCGATCATGTCTAAGATTGTGAGCACATTAACTTAGCTAAAGCATAAAAGTTCGTCGATAAATGAACCTGTAACTGGATCGGTGGCAGCCCTGACTTTGACAACCACTTGCAGTCCGCGTCCACCGCGCAAAGGAACGCAGGTGTAATTTCCGGCCATGTGACATGTGACAGATAAATATTGGTTCCTGGGTCTCAGCTGTTAGTGCTGCCATTTAATTCTGAGCACTAGTTTATAGGAGTATAACTGTTGAAAATATGAAGCACTTTGAAGACTATTACTGAATAAATGTTATTACTGTCTCAAAGATTTTAGCCCAAGAGCTACTGAACCCTCCGACTAACTTTTTCCTGTAAGGCTAGAAATTTGTGGAGTGACGAGTCATAGTACAGTGACATAGTAGAGTGATGAGGCAGGCATCATCACTGCACAACATCGGCCCTTTTATTTTTTTAAATTTTAAAAATTAATAAGAAAACCCTTGCTTCTGTAAGCTTAAAAAATTAATATAAATTAGTTTATTTACTGTCAATTTTTAATATTTGTAACATTACTTTCGCCTATTATCCACAATAAACCATTTTGGATTTTAATTTGAATTTAGGTGTCACGTATAAGTTATTTTAACTACTAGACAATCGTAACGTAAACTATAATTAGAGAAATTTTGTAATGGAAAATTTTGTTTTCCTTAACTGCCACCAGTCGGCGCTGCTTCGATCCCATACAAATTTTAGTTTACGGTACCGCAGTTTAAGTATAATATCTTCCTAGTTAAAAAAGTCTTACTAGGCCCGTAGAACATAACACTACTTCTTTATTCTTGATGAAAGAAAGATCAAGACTTATCCGTATAGAAAAGTTATTTGCTTAGATAGATATAATAAAATTAACATTAATTAGCATATTAATTCTGTAGGTATACCTAATTTAGTTTATTTTGTAATCTATGCTTTATATTAGGTAATTTAAAATATTTTTATCTATGCCTCTAATCACTTCCGTTTTCCACGTTCTTTTGTAAAATTGATTTCAACAAATAGCGCTGCGCTATCTGTTCATACGTTTTAATATCTAGGCAAAATATTGAATGAGAAGTAATATTTTCATATTAGTAATATTGCTTACGTAGAAAATAAAATATGTTTATTTTTAAATGCATGCAAAAGTATTTAAACTAAAAAGGTTAAATTTAGAATTCACATGGAAATAGAACGAATGAATAACGGAATGGTTGACGAACGGAAAAAAAAATATGATAGGTATATTCAATAATTATAAAACTTTTAATTTTTAGGCGTTTTATAATTGTTCACACTTGACCCATAATAATATTTATACTCAACTATTCTGCGTTAAAAATAGCAACAATAACGTTGCAAAATACTTGATTCCAAACAAAGATCAAATTATGTAGGTACTTGATCCTTTTTGTACATTATGTAGATATTTAAATTATGTATTTAATAAATATAAAAAAACTTTTCATGAAATAAACAACCTTCGTTGCAAAATAACTCACCAGGGTTTGCAAGGCAGTGGCTAGGCTGTGGTGACACGAATCGGCCAACCGGCCGCTGCGACCAGGGTTCTCTGAGTCGTCCATGCGCACTTAGCCTTATTTCACCTGCGAACAACACTTAGTTACAACAAAACCATGTCCAAGATTTTATCAAAACTTTTTTAGCTGCGGTGAGAGTAAAAATTCAAGATGGCACATGAGAGTATCGAATGTTATTTGTGATGGTAATCGTGGCGCCATCCGGCGAGACAACCTCAAACTTCTAAGTAATGCATCTGATTGGTAATTAGGAGTGTGAGCCTTTCAATGTTCATTTTGTTTTGTATTTTCGTCATAAAAGGCACTTTGGCGCTTTGTATACTTTAATACGATACTTAATTACCCATAAAGAAATTTCACTTCGTAGGTATTTACTTCGATAATTCATCTTTTTTACTTTGTTAGCAGCGTAAAATTACGTGCTGTTACTTAAAATTAAATGTAAGTAAGCTAATTACGCCCGTATTAAGTAAAGTGTACTTTTTGTGTAATAAATTGCGACACACTTTGGGCATCAATCCTGATCCATCAGCCGGGCGCAAAAATTTACTTAATTTGCATTTCACAGCTCAAAATGTACGTGACTGGAATAAGTGGAAAATGGAAGTCAAATTATGTGAGATTACCCCAGTATTCTGTACGTATGTTTAGTGTTCACAGTTGAGGTTAAAATTATTCGAGATTTTATTTTATACAAGAAAGATTACATTGACTGAATAACATTTTTAGTGTGGCTCATTTGAATAATCGATAACTTGAATAATTCGAATATAATAAAACAAGCCTTTGGTACTTCTATCAAAAAGGAATTCTTATTATAATTTCGTCATGTCCGTCTGTCCACAGCTAAGTTAGACACTAATTACTCGAAAGCTGATGGCATATGTATCAATTATTATTAGTCACGTGGAAATATACGTTACAATACTGTTAAATCATGTATTATTAATGAGATGAAAATACAGCTTTCTATTACTTCTATATCTTATAAAATCTTTACAGGGATCATAAATGTCTGCTATCATAAAATAAAGTTGAGCCTGACACGTCGTATGACTAGCTCCTTGTGATGAATATGCGACTCATTTATTTCCTTGGAAGCCTTCCAGCTCACTAACCGTCGCCACTGAACCAATGCAAATCGCTTAACAATAGATACTCGCGCCTCAAGCATGCCAATACTTCCATATTCTTCGATAACTCCGAAGAATTCAAAGCAATTCCAACCTTAGTCCAATATCAATAAAGATCACTTCAAATAGAAAGATGCTTGTTCAAGACGCTGATATTTGTTTGAAAACCATTTCAATTGTTTGCTTTTCAGAGAATAGAAAAATAATTGTCGAGGTAAATGTCACGTTGTTATTTTAAACTGTGATATTGTCACAAAAGCGTCGCGACGGGCATATAAGTGCCGTGAATGGACTAGAGCACGTTTTAAATCGAAATGGAAAAAATGTAAAAGTTGTCTTGAAAATTATGACTTTTATAACATTATTTTACTTTCGTATCTCTATTTTTTATTTTAATAGAAATTGAGTGCCGAGGAGCCACTGAGAAAATAACATAGAAACCTTTTAGGCGCGAAAGTATCCTCGAAATGATCTTCACTGTAGCAACTGAACTTCAAGTAAACTTCAAATAATGAATGATATGTTACATAACATTAATAATAATAAATAGTCTTTAAATTGGTTTGAGGTACCTACTCTGTGTAAATTGCATCAACAAAATATTCAAAACTAAATTAAACTTTGTAATGTCAATTCCAATGCATACCACCAAAACTATCTCTACTCATTTATTATGTTTAGAAACAAATTATATTTTGCCAGCTCTGCCGGAATCAGCTAATGCTTAGAATTTTAGATTCAGATCTGCGCAAACCAAAAATAAATATACTCTTTAGAGGACCATACAAGTTAATTAATATTCTTCATATTGATACTAC
>DWKA01000367.1:0-17764 GCA_018249155.1 Panoquina ocola ocola
GCCGAAACTGAAGCCACAACCGAACATTCGGTTTCGGTTTCGGTTTCGGTCGGAAAACAGGTTTCGGTCGGACACTACTTAATATATTTTAGCGTTAAGCCTACCTTTTGTAACACTTATGTTTGGTATAATAAAGTTTAAATAAATAATCGACTATCTTTAAATTGAGATTAAAACTAATAAATCTTGGAGTTAAAATTATAACCTGCATTGATTTATTTTCCCCGCTGTCAATGTCCTTCAACTCAATGGAACAAGCGATGTTTCTGGCTCTGGCAAACATTTTCTGGGATTCGAAATTCAAAGAGAGTGGTCGTACGTACAGATGGTGTACGTACGCTGCGTACGGTTGTTCCGCTTCAACGTTCAGTGTAGCCAGTTCTAAAGTCAGTGGGGATTGAGGTGGGAGGGGAAATGGTTTTAGTGCCGCATATGCACTGGTCATGCAATCTGTAATTGAATAATTATTAATAGGGTTTTTATGTAAAGAACAAATAGGTTACTTGTTTGCGAGTGATTAATACCGCCCATAGACAAAGATAAAGTAATGAGATATCATAGTGTTGTCAACAAAAAAAACAATGGCCCACCATTTTTTTTTATTATTTCTTGGACATTGACTCTTCAAGGTTTATTAGTCAAGAGAGCAAAAACTCAACCATCATGATAGATAAAAAACCATTAGGAACGAGAAAATAAAATATTTTGAGAAAAGATAAAATAAGAAACAGACTTTGATCACAGAGCAAAATTAATCTACTTACTTTGAATTTGTTCATTGCTTTGTTGTATATTAACGCTAAGCCAGCCCGGTATCACAGTCAGTTTGGCTAGTTTGTCCGGTTTACGGAAATCGGAAAGAATTTTTAATAAGTCCTCATCCGACATCTTATTTGGTTCTTGACGATATATAGCGGGGAATTCGGGCGTCGTGTCTAAGTCATTACTGTATAATCTGTAACACATATGAATAAAATTAAGTTATTTGAAACACACGGAACGTAAAATACTTTGTAACGTTTTAAAAGAACAAAGTGCACAGGATATTAATTATGTTAATATTAACACAGGGAAGTGTGAAAAGCTAGGACTGGGAACATTTTTGACGTGTGTAGGTTTCCTCACAATGTTTTTCTTAATCAAAAATGATTTCCTTCATCAGCAATCGTGTGCGCAGGATTTACATCTCACGTTAACGCATTCGGAAGTAACAGACAATCACTGTATACACAATTAACTTAACTGACAAACTTAGAAAAAAAACTTACTTGAACAAAGGTTTCGCCGCCCATGCGAAGGGCATTCTATGGTTGCCCACTCGGTTAGCATACGCTTGTACAGTCTTATGCACTTTGAGCCCCAGCCGAGGATCCTTAGTGGCCTTCAAATAAGGCTCTAACACTTGGCTAACGTGACCTTGGAGTATTTTATCAATTCTTACTACTATAAATAGGTCCGGGTGAGGATTGTTCACTGATAATAATACCTGAAATGAATATAAAGGTACAGTTAAATACAACAGTTTTAATAGATGGTAAGTGAAAAGCTAAGATTTGTCTACTTTCAAAATTAACAGTATATAAATTTTATGACTATTACCAACTACGTAAGTGTCGTATTTTTGCGGTAATTAAAGCAGTAAACTATCATTCATCTATTTGTTACTTCTTGCAAAATATTGTTTTTTTTTAGCCAAAGCTTTTTCCACGTCCCCTCACTTCATATACCCGCGAATAGTAAACAAAAATCACATACCTGTTTTTTCGAGCGGAACCACTCGTCGGATATTTGTTTAACGTCTAACTTAACATCGCAGCTAAAATTTTCGACTAATGACTTGGTGCACTCTGAGTCCTTGACTAGATCCTTGACCGCGGCGTGGTTCAGGTCAAAGTGGTAGTTCTCAGTAAGTTTCCTGCCGCTCCGACCGTCGTACAACGCTAGGCTCGTGAAGTACGGCTCCACTTGACACAACAGCTCTTTGTCGCCATCTATCGGCGCTTGTAACCTAAACTTTAAACTCTCGCACTTGAGCAATATTCTTTGGCCAAAATGTTCTCTGAAAGTAATTAATAGTAATTATGTTAGTTGTTTCACATACAGACACCAAAATTCTTTATTTAAAATACAAAGTTATTTTCGATCCTTTTCGTCATCTTTAATACAATCAACAATAAAACACAATCGGTTGTACATTATATAGGTAAAACAATCATATACAAACGTGTACAAGTAATATTTTATATACGAGAATATTAAATTAAATATACAATTAAAATCAAGCTTACTTGAAAGGTTCTAACTGAGGTTCGGGCGTCGGCGCCCGTTTGTACGGCAGATTAAAGATATTTGAGCGGCATTCGTTTCTAGCTACGGCTATGGACATGTCAGTTTCACGGGAATACCGCATCAGCAGCGGGTTCATGCTGTGTTCCAGCCCCTTAAGGGTGCCGTAAGTAGGGGGTGGAGGTTCGGCGGTTAATGAAATATCTGAATCTGAAAAAAAAATTTAATGCATCACCAAAAATTCTTTGAATCTCTAAGTGCACGTTCATACTGCAAAAATAACGTGCAATTTTTTTTCCTGTATGTGGTTGACATTTGACCAACTTTGGACGTATAGACGCCGAGCAAATCAGGCGTAATGTTGTATGAAACAATAAATATATCTGAGATAGGTTTATCGCTATAATACTAAAAAGGGTATGAATAATTCCCAACTGCGATTTTAGAGTTTTTAAAAGGCTTACAAAATAATTTCACTTGTACTAAGTATATTATCAATAGCTCATCACAACGTGACTTAACACGTTTACTTCCTTACGTAATAACAGCACTCGTACTCGTATAATCAAAAACTAGCATAATAGTTTCGCAAAAAGTATATTTGTAGAACAATAAAGTTATTTATACGTATTCACACGCGTTCACCTCACCTTTATCTAACACTTCGTCGTTTTGATGGCTTTCTTGGTCCTGATTCTTCTTCAACGCAGCTTTAAATGCGTTGATCCAGTCATTCATTTCTTCCTCATTGTCCGCTGAAAACGTGTAACCCTTGTTGCCTGACATGCGTAATTCGAAACAAAATCTTCCACGCTTTGTATTCTAAAAAAATAATATTTTTGAATTATTAAGAGTACTTTCATATCATTCCGTATGAAATAGACAAGGACAATAATAACAATACGAGATCAATTTTATTATTATACAATATAATACATAATTAACTTTTAACGTGAGGCTAGTCCCAATACAGCCAACCTGCAAATAATTTTGGACTCTTCCTTCCAACATAGGACACAGTCAAAATTATTATAACACCATTATTTTTACGCGGGGTTTAAAAAGAACTATGCACTGAAATTAAAAATAGGAAGTCAATGATTTCAATGGGCCTCTGTTCCTAAGTTTTGATAACCTTACTTTATTGATTTAAGACGACGGCTAAGACGTCACAATATGGCGCGAGGTCATTCCTCAGGGTTTGACGGCACTATAACTAACTTTTACTTTTATAACATACAGAGGAAGCTTTGTTGAACTTATCTAGGTATTGCGGTCACCCGCACAACGTTACGTATTGACAACCGCAGTTCTTACACACAAATTACATTTGCAGTTACCTTAACAACATCTGAGCAGAAGTCCATTACAATGGTGAGCTTTGTGTCCGTCTTCTTATCATCTTTGTACACTTCCAGTATGTATGTACCGTCGGCTTCTTTGACCATTGAGCAATATCGTTTTTTAAACGACTTCGACGCGAGGTTACTGAATATCCTCTCTGAGCCGATCTCGGGGCCTTTGAGCAGGTAGCCCTCTTTGGTACCGACGTCCACTTTGGCGGCTTGAGCTTCATGTTCGTTTTCGGTTTCAGCGTCAATATCGTACACCTCCTCCGGCAGCTTATCGTCTATAGGCCTGTTTATCAAACACCGATATAGGTACAGTCAGGGACAAGGAACTTGGCAAGACATAGAAAGAGATATTGGATGCGCAGAAGCCGTTTTGCTCTGCTTTTTGTTCTGTGCTAACTGTCTCATTCAGAGCCGTGCCATGTTCCTTGTCTATGATATAGAATTGTTGACTATACTCGTAAACAATGATATTAAAGATCTCATAGCCTAGTTGACCCTGCCTGCAAAGCAAGAGGTCCTGGGTTCGATTTTTCGGGTATTTATATGACAGATAAAGGTGTGTGTTTTGGGTCATGGATGAAAGTGATATCATATTTTTGTAGTCCATGCCATCCGCGATACAGGGAATTCCTTTAACATTGTGTAAACGTCATTTATTTGCATTGATAACAAAATTCGATTGTGTACCGGGAAATTTGCGATTACTTGTCTTGCTATCTCAAATGTTTCCTAATGAGTTAGCTGTCACTTGGTATGTAAGTTACGAAGTGACTACTTCATAACCTGTGATAAATCGTTTAAAAGATCATTGTGTCCAGTTAAAAGTAACCTCACTGAAATAGACGATAATAGATGACCTATAAATAAAATTATAACACCTCCTTCCTTGTTTACCGTAATAAACTTGATTGTTTTATGTGACACGTTTCTATTTCAGTGTTTGCTCCGTACAATTTTATCAGTAAGCCGCTTGAGTAACTAACTCGTAATAAGCTCGACACATTATCCTCAACTTCCGGCATTTCGATAACGACTCTCTGTTGTCCGAGCTTGCCTCGGTATGACATACAATCCTACGTAATGAAGTTACAATGATATTAATACTGCAAACAGAATGTAAAACTCCGTGAATAGGTACTACTGTTCTCTTTTTTTTAAGTATTATCATAAACTAGTGGCCCGCCCTTACTTCGCTTCGGGAAAAAATCTCCTATTCATCTAAGCGTGATGTTATATAGCCTATAGCCTTCCTCGATAAATGGGCTATCTAAAACTGAAAGATTTTTTCAAATCAGACCAGTAGTTTCTGAGATTAGCGCCTTCAATCAAACAAACAAACTCTTCAGCTTTATAATATTAGTATAGATTGTAATTTACTTATTTAGTAACAATGTTTTATTGCGTCAAATCATGCAAACTGATTTAGAACGAATGCCTCTGATCCCACAAAGGTTGAAATTAATACACCTTACATTCTGATGACCATGATCTTTAAGATAAGTTTAAACTTTAACCTGATTTCAGATGAGGCAACTACTTAATGTTGAACACCACAGTTACTTATTTGTTTACAGTAAAAATGCGTCGCTAGTTTATTTTATCGATTTACTATTTATTTGTCATCATGAAATTTAATCCAAAGTTTTCAGTATCATTGCTTTTAACTTTTAAAAGTTGAATATGTTTACTTATTTGACGTCTTTTATAACCAAGGCAACAATAATACCTATTGTATTAATTCATGACTAATGAGTAAGCAGTTATCATAGGACATTTAACTTTACTACTTCGAAAATAGGCATACATATTAGGATAATTTCGATGTGATCCACTGTAAAATTAAGTTTAAAAATATATAACAATACAAAAAGGATAACAATATGCAGCCTCAGCCAGTTCGGAAGTATAATAACTATGAAGCATTACAATAGTGTTTGTATAAATTACACGTTGTTATATTTTAAAATATATCGCAAGTCATAGCTATTTTAGTTTAAAAGTTACAACTTATTATTTTTATTTTTCATTTGATCACCAACACATTGTGGTAAATTTGTAATCTCACTTTGTTATCCTAGAGAAAGTACACAAGTGATATAATACCAAATCCGAAAATTAAACTATTTCTATAGCTAGGGATCCTTATACAAACCATTATGCAATCAATATTTTACCAAAAAAACATCAGTCTACTTTACAGAGAACATGTAAAATGTTAATGAGTGATAATTCTGCTAATGAGCTAATTTGATTGTGTGTTATAGCACACACTATGTTTTATTTCGTAATTAGCATGGTTATTGCTTTGATTAATATTCAGCATTGGTTTACGTTCTGAATACATGCACTTGTGGTTAAAGCATGTCAAGGTTAAGAAGAATGTTAGTCATTAAATTACTTAATACCAAATTTGCATTTTTATCATCCTTTTACTGTATTATAATATATTACACACATTTAATGCAATAAATGCTCTTAACTGTTTGATCTTATAATAATTGCTGAATGAAATAAAATATTAAATAATTATGAGGATTACAAAAGTTTAATCTAAAGCAAATGATGATGATCTGAATTCTAGTTGTCACATCTAGGCTACCTTCTCATAAGTTATTCTTCATCAAAACATTATTGTGAATATGACATCTGTCCATAAAATAAATTAAAGAGTTACTTATTATGATTACTAAACTAAAAATATATCAATGACATAATTATATAAAACACAACACACAATGTAATTAAGCTAAAATTTGGTAATAACTGAAACAAAATAATTACCTTGGCAAGTTGAGGTATGTTCCAGAATAACTGCTGTACTTATAATGAACAAGATTCCAGCTGGAAGCATAGCTGAGCAAAGCCTGTCTGGTGAGCAGGGGACATGTTGCTGCCGTCCTCACATCTGGGACAGCTGTAGTGACAGTCCTCCACCGTCGCGGGAGTACCACACTCTGGGTTTGGAATGTTTGGTAAACTATATTGCCTACTTATTGATAAGTGGTAAACCAATAGCTGAATAATGGCTTTTTATTAAATATTTATCACAATGATTATCCAACTGATTTCTTCTCTCAGTATGAGAGGAGTTCTAGTATAGAATTAAGAATTATAATCAAAAAAATATTTTAGTTTACACAGTCTGATGTTTATACAAAAATATAATAATAAAATTTGAGGAAGTATAGTTTGAATTTCAGTTTCCTTCCTTTTAACATATGAGTAATATTATAATGAGTAGTATAATTCCTTTATAGTGCTGAGAAACATTTATGAATAGTTTACTAAGTAAGAGAAAAAGTATTTTATTTTTTTGTACAAAGATAATACTCACAGAAACATCATCAGAAGGGTAGAGGAGAATATCTCGGAGAGGATCATTCAGCAGTAATGTTTTGTTCTCTTGTATGTATTGTTCAAAATCTAATATTGTGCATTTATTACTTGCAATGTTCTGGAAAATAAATAATTTTTAACTTACTAGTTACTTTATATCCTACATTTTGTATTTGTTCCACTATGTTCAGTTTTCTCTTAACTTTATTCAACATATAATGATATAGAATTGTTGATATGAAGATTTAATATGAATGATGTTCAAAATAACCCATCAGACATTAGTTACAATTTGTTCAAAGGATATCATAATCCCATGGCTTGGCTTATCTTATTTAAGGCATATCATCATTATAAACATGATCTAATCCAGATCACCAAAGCAACATGAGAGCTTCATAATTTTATTATATATTAAAAAAAATGTTACACATTGTTGAAATGGGAATATATTTATAATTGAATCATAATAATATTATAGAAATTTATCTATCAGTATGAGTGTGGCACATAATAATATATTTAAGTAAAACTATAGTTCTATTGAATGTTGTGTAAGCTGTACGACAAATAAGACATTAGGCATCATTATCTATGTCATTATCTCCGTAAAAATAATTTTATGTCTTGATTAGGAAATATGACACTATTGTTTTCTTTAGGTACATTATATTTGAATACAAATAACGTAGCCAGAAACAGAGAATAAAGTACCTAGTAAAAAAAATATGTGATTAATTTAAATGCAATTTGTTTTCTTTTAAGGCGCATACTTTTATATAATAATTATAAATGATTATAATGTAAATCAATTTAATTACACGGTAATCTCGGAAACACTTCGTTTTTTAATATTACATGAACAAGTGGTGTGTTATAAATTACAAGTTTTCTTAGGCAAATAGAAAGCTCTAAATACAAATAGAAAAGTATGTTCTAAATAAACACTTACCTCGTATTCAGCGCCATTCTTCTTACTTTTAGAATTCACCGGCGGCATCTTTATACGATCGAACGCACTCTGAATTAATCTAAATGGTTATTTCGATTTTAGCTTCAACTTATTTACATTTTAAATACGTAGTTTTACATTTCCACACATTTCTACTCATAACACAAAACATAAAATGCCGAAAATCCGCTATTCTAAATTGAGAATCACTCACATTTGATCACAGACTAGCATTTGATTTTATTGACAGACAAAAAGGTTGAAAGATGGCATTGACGTACGCACAGATTAACAAGCGGTAAACTGTGGTGCTCTTGGTGGTGCTATAACAAACCAAAGACTTTAAGGCTGGGCGTCCACTTATCGGTATCGTCCGCACCGGCTGCACCGCAGCACGCAACAGATTTTCGTATTCTTTGTATAGAAACTCATATAAGTGCGTCCACCTGTCCACATCGTCCTCATCGTGCGGACAGGTGGACGCACTTATATGAGTATTTATACAAAGAATACGAAAATCCGTTGCTTGCGGTGCGGCCGATACCGATAAGTGGACGCCTAGTTTAAATCTCAGTGTAAACCATAGACTTATGTTGATATTCTATAATATCACAGAGAGTTTCAGATAGTTCCTTGAAATAGTTCTCCGGGTTCTCCCTATAGAGCGAATTAGACAGGGTTTTTCCCGTATATCCAGCCCACAATCCAGCCATATCTTAACACAGGACAAGCAGCTAGTAATAAATAAGTTTCTTCAAGACAGCTAGTACCTAAATAGGTTTTTCTTTTACTGAGTTACTGAGTCAAGACCTCAGTAGGTAGGGACTATTTACCATCTTATCTGGGAATGAATTAAAAAGTTAGGTAATTAAAACAGCAGATTTACAGTAATTGTTTTAATGTCCTATAAATTTTATAATTAACACTCACTGTTTGGTTTATGTACATGTAACAATAATTTTAAAATGATTTATGTCGTAGAGTAATACTTATAATCTAATCTAGACATAAGTGGGTTGGAATCGGTAGGAACAGAGCCTATAGGTTTATAGGTAAAGTAAAAATAAGTATATTTACATTAGGCAAACAGAATAATTATGTAATGGATTCATTACTTTCATTTTCAATCTCTCAGATGTGTATCTTTTCTTACTTTATACATCGATTTTTTTATTTTGGTTATGTAAAGGAGATTTAGGTAGATACTTATTTTTCTAATGACTAGCGACTATAATTAGGTATATCGCCAGACGATAGCAAAAGAAATGACAAGTACGGTAATGCAATAAGTATGTAGGTACGTATAGGTAATCGCTATACCTACATTCATGCATACATAATAACTATTATTGAAATATAAATCTCGGTAGTTTATTGCCGGGACCACACATGGTAGGAATTTGTAGAAGCGATGGCGTTAGTTTGCCATACGAAAAGTGTTTGTAAAAACCAAAAAATAATGAAATAATGTAGTATTTTTCTTTTTAGAAATGGAAAAGTTATTGCTTATTCTAAATTTTTCAGCATATTTTTAAATTCGTCAAAACATATTTTATATTAGTCAATATCTAAATACATTTTTAGAAAGTATTTTTTTATAAAGTAAAAATGTACCTATAGTCAAATAAATTGGTTGAGGTAGGTATAGAATGATGTACATTATTAAACATCTAATTAGTTATAAACTTTACCTCAGTCCACAACGATAAAATATCAACCTAAATTTAGGTAAATATTTGTGTAATTGGTTTTAATTGGTTCCTACTCAGAAGGTCCTTACGTAGGTTACTTCTATGAGTGTGCAATCATATTATTTACAAAGCTACCTACTTACATTGTACATTGCTTTACTTATCCCTAAACAGTCTAGTTTGCTTAGTTACAACATATACTTTTTACATAATAATCTATATTAACAAAATAAATATGATTTTCAATACTACTACGTTGACACTTATTAATATTAATTATACATAATTTTATAGTTAGGTAAATATAGTAATAATTGTAAATTTTGTGTACAACAACAATTAAGGTATTTGGTACAATTATTATGGCACGTACATAAAGATACGAGTAGACATTAAACACCTACTTAAAGTACACATTGGATATAATTAAATACAAAACGTTAGGTAACCAACTGTGATATAAATTATGCAGAACACCATAGAACAGTTACACCCTTATTTTTATTTATTATGCAAATATCACCTGTAATAATTGAGTATTCTTGCAGTCCAAGATGAATTTTCTTTCCTAGGCAATAATTATTAAAAAAATAACTAACTCTAAAACATGTCTTCAGACTATAATATTTCCTTTTTATGGTAGGTACTTCTATCGAATCTGTCCTCCGTCAAATAAAGTTCTTCCACATTCAAATTGGTCTATGCTCTTGTAGGAATGCGAAGATTGTTGTTCTCCTGGCCAGCTCCGCCGAGGAGCGCGGCACGTATTGTGAAACGTCCGAAGCCTTTGGTCAGGTGTATTCTTCTTCAATTTCATCATCACTGAAATCGGAATCTGGATCCGGATCTGGAATGGGGTTCAAGTAGTCCACACAAGGAGCAATCTTTGGAATTAAGTACCCCGTCGAATCCTGAGGCGGAGGCGGCGGGCGCGGTAGTCGTGTCTGAACACAAGGCACATCGGCTGCCTCAGCCGCTTCTAACTTCTTACAAATTTCATCGAAGGCTATCCTGTCTCTCGGGTCTGTCGCCCAGCACGCTCGCATTAACTCGCACGCGAACCGAGGACAGTCTTCGGGCGGCACTAGTAATATTCCTTGTAATATTCGTTTCGTGGCGTCATCATTGTTGCAACCATAAAACGGTTGTTTCCCGCGACTGTAAATCTCCCAAAGTACGACTCCATACGACCAAACATCAGACTCGTGAGTGAAGCGAGCATAGACGATGCTTTCAGGGGGCATCCAGCGAACTGGCATCGGTCGTTCGCCGCCCATCTTGTAGTAGTCGCACGTGTATACATCGCGGGACATACCGAAGTCCGCAATTTTTACAGTTAATTGGGCGCCCACGAGACAGTTCCTAGCGGCTAGGTCTCGATGAACGAAATGTCTTGACGCAAGATATTGCATGCCTCGCGCTACTTGTAAGGCCACGCGAAGTAATGCTGGTTCGTCCAAGGTAGGTCCAGGCTTACCCCCTCCTCGGGAACCGCGAAGTACACCCGCTAAATCCCCCCACTCCATATACTCGAAGACCATCCATGGACTTGCGCTGATATCATCTGGAAGCGATAAATAAAGCGGAAGTTACTGACCGGCACTTTGATGTTTTGTAGCTTTATAACCTACATTGCGGCATTATCAATATTACTAGATAGATAATTACATAAGTGAGTAAATATTTCATTAAAGAGTAATCAATATTATTAGCCTTTCCGCAATGCATCTGTTAAGAATAAATGAACTCCTAGGTATACCTATAGTTTTTAATAACTTAAAAAAAAAATATATAATTTCAACTTAAAATGCAATATGTTTTGTATTCTATACCTCTATATACGACACCGATGAGGGCTAAAATATTTGGGTGCCGGAAAGCCGACATGATGGAGACTTCCCTCACGAAATCTTCCTCCGCGCTGCGACCGGCGCTTTCTTTCAACACTTTGATAGCGACCACCTGCTCTCCCGTCGTATTTCGTAAAACCCCTGTCGAAAATAAACATACAATTGAAAATAGGTTTTTATATCTAGCGCCAACCTACTTTAATCAATTTCAAATCTGGTTATTAAGTATTCGGTTTCAATATAAGGTGAAGTGATTTGAATTCGGATGAAATCAACAATATGTGTAGGTATT
This sequence comes from Panoquina ocola ocola, assembly GCA_018249155.1. Lineage (NCBI taxonomy): Eukaryota > Metazoa > Arthropoda > Insecta > Lepidoptera > Hesperiidae > Panoquina > Panoquina ocola. The sequence continues at coordinate 11,763 of DWKA01000367.1, forward strand.
AGGTAGATTCTAGGTTACTAATAAACTAAGTATTGAATCACATTTAATTTGTAAGATTCGTAGGAAATAAAATAGCTTTTTTAACAGTCCACGTCGCATCGTTAACCTAGGTAGGTAGGTATAATGTAAATAAATAGAAATAATACGAGTATATTCTTTGAGGACAGTGACTTCCAATCAGGTGTCCAATCTTCTGATGTTTGTTGCTGACTACCAAAAAAAATATAAATGAACGCCATACAAACCTTTATAAACTTTTCCAAAGCATCCTTCACCGACTTCCTCAAAGAAGGTCAATGCGTTTCTATCTAAAAGAGTCACTTGTGGTTCATCGGCGTCAATGTTGTGGTCGCTTGACGCCGGTACAACGCCAGGGGTGCCGGCGGTGCCCGCTCCACACACGCCGTACTGCGGGTTCGTTATATACCGTTCAGCAAGCAGAGGTTCTCCAGGCCGTATACGCTATAAACATAACGCATACTAAGCAACATGACCCAGAAGCGCCAAACATGCAATGTGGTGACTGGATTGTCAGATTTGTCAGTCGTCTTTAACACCCTGTGCAAGACAGTCCATCAGTATCGACTTCGACACTTGAAATGTTGACCGATATGAATAATGACTCTACCTATTACATATTGCATTGAAGATATTGGTGACGAAGTCAGACAGGTATGAAATGCAATGGTGTACAATATTATCAGGTTTATGTTCATAGGTACGTAAATACGTAACAGCTGGATGTTTAAAAAGGTTTAAAAGGTAGTGCCTTATTTATATTGGTTCCTGTTACCGACGTTTTGAGGTAATTCACTAACGTTTGAGCAACATTATTCAATATCTTAGGCTTAATTTTATCTATAACATCCAAGTTATCTTAATTACTTATTTAATTTACGTTTAAGTGTACTTAGATTTTTGGTGGCTATTAAAATGAAGTTTAGAACCCAAATATTTATGGTGGCAATCAGCTGTTCTATTGTAATAGATAATACCAATACTTTAAAACCTAACAATGCTACATTACACCCGAACAAGTTTGTAAAGCATAGTTAAGTTAACGTTTAATTGTTTACGAAACATAGTTGACTCTGTGGATTTGCATGACCCACCAGTCAATGACATCATGGATTGCGTCTCATTTAATTTACAGAGGATGAGCATTGCGTCAATTGTCAATAGCGAAAGACCGCATGCCGGCGTTGCGTGCAATATGCAATACGGGTGAAATGAGGATTGTCAAACCACACTGGTAACTGTTTGCCGGTTGTATAACACACTTTTACTTTTCCTTAACGATTTATTTTATTGACAGTTCAAAATATAAATTACTAATGTTATGGAGATGGAATGGAATGACCTCATTCTGATTCGGATGGATCTTGATTTCGCTCTGAGGATGGACCCATCGAATGTACCACAAAGTTTAGTTATATCGTTATATTAAAACTAATTAACATATTATTATTGTATGTTATGTTACTTACCGGTTTCACTTTTCCATCGACAACACATATTCTTCTTTTGATATAGATTATAACGAGTGAGACCAAAATTAGCAGGAATACGCTGCCCAGTAGAGCAATGCCCATTATGATCTGAGCGTTCTCGCCTCCTACGTTCCCGATTACAGCAGTTTCACTTCCAGCCGTCGCCTCCGCGTAAATTTCACTACTGATAAGTGATTTTGGTACCTGAGAAGGAAGTTACAAAGTACGTCAGGATATTATGATCTTGGCTGTGTCAGACAACTTGGATAAGGTAATACGTAATATTTGTGATAGCTACAGTAAAATACTGTTTTTGTAACCTGTCCAACTTGAGTCGGTTTTCTTTGTTTGTATATCCTATAATAACATTATGTTTATCATAGAAAGTAGGTATTCAAAGTTAGTAAAACGTTATAACTAAAATGTGGTAGCTTGTATACATAATATTAGATACTATTAGTGGCCATTTTTCAATTTGGGTGACATCAGCCTACGTTATCAGTGCTGATCTATTATGGGTATTTATCAGCTGCGATGGAAAAACACTGATTTCATTCCAAACACATCCATCGATACGAGGTGGCCATGATTTGGGTGAAACTCAATCGATACTTTACTTAGCCCAGCTTATCGAACGGCACAAATTATGAGTAGACTATAACCCTTTTTTATTTTTTATATATTTATTTTTCATAAATTATAAATGAAATGACTACAACCACAATTATAGTAGATAAGTAAGTCTTGTGAAGACAAGATCGCGATAAAATCTTAGGTGGTATACTTAATTTTTAAATCGGATGAGTATAGCTTCGAAGATTACTCCTAAATCACAAGTATTAGCTCTACAATACAATATAGTTTTCTTCCAAGCCATGCCATAGTAGTGTTACGTCAATCAGCTGTATGGCCTGTATGAAAACGGTTGTGTGTCATACGTGACAGGATATAAGGTGAGAGTATGAGTGTATAACCGCCGTGTAATAATGTCGGAAGTGCTCACTTGCGCGGTGGGCGGCGCCGGCGGATATCTGGTGTCAGCGGACCCGTTGGACGTCTGCGGCGGTCGCACGTTGTGGATGGCTTTTGGAGTTAGCGGCACTGTAATGTTTCATAACGTTTTATTGTGTAGTTTATTGGTATAGTCATGAGAAAGGAACTTGGCAAGAGGTAGAAAGAGAAATTAGACGCGCAGAACTCGTTTTACTTTGCTTTTTGTTCTGCGCATTTAACTGTCTCTTTCAGATTCTTGCCAAGTTCCTTGCCCATGATTGTATCTCTAACGTTATTATGGTAAGGCGTAAGGTAAGGCCAATCGTTAAGAGTGGCTACATTAATGGTGATCTACTGCAAAACTTATCTCGATCTAATGATAGACCACAAACTTCGAAATAAATGTCATGTTAATGCTATTTAACGCGTCAACAATTTGCTAAACGCCTTCGCTAACCAACGTTCTTCTCTTAGTTCGTAGTCTTCTCTTTAATTTTCTTTCGTTAGTTAGTTATTATTTACCTGTACTCCGAGGACAGGTGGCGCCATCTTTGGGAGGCTCTGCGTTGGAGGTACACACGCAGTAGTGCACTGTAGTGTTGTGTTGGACACAGGCCGCTTCCTCGCCACATGACGACTTTTCACAACTGCCGCTGATAAAATTTACTGCAATAAAATTATTAGATAGTCTTATGGATTTTACTTGTTGATTTTAACTGTTAAGTAACTAATAAGAAATTGATAGGTATTTACTAATAAAGTATGGCAAACAAATGGTGAAAGAAAGAATAAATCAGAGATAATTCAATAATACTTAACTACTTATAAATAAAATTAATTAGTCATCACTAATGTAAAGTGATAGATAACATGATTAGTGATAAATATGATTCATAAAAAGTAGAAATTGTGTAGTTACGACAAATAGAGTTAGGGAATGTAGAGTTACGAGTAGAAGATTAGCTCTACATCTGATAACGTTTTTGACAGTGCGAGCCATATTAATAATTATACATACGAGTATATAGTCCTATTTTAGCAACATAGCGAATAGCAATGAGGATTCTGGTGGAATTAATGGGCTTCATATATTCCATAGTGGTTTGCAATATGTATTTCGAAATTTTGCATATCGTTATTGTTGCGGCTGTACTTTGTAACCATGTTGCATTTTCTATTAGATGGTTCTACACAGTTGTTAAGTTGGTAAAAAAGGTTACACTTACTTGTTGTTTTATGGGTAGGCGACTGCTTAGGCCTGGCTTCTTCTCGCGCGACTCTTGCTAGTTTAGGTGATTTCTCGCGGCCGGCCTAAAACAGAAAGAAAACTGTTAATAGTGGCTATTAAATTAGTTACAAATTGATAGAAGTAAATAATTATTCAAATAAATTCACCCCTAAGATTCTCTATACCGTGGGTGGCAATGAAGACATAAAACAACACTAATGCCCATGATCCGAGTCGAGAATCAAACCCAGGACCCCTATCTTCAATGGCAGGGTCGCTGCTAACTAAGCTGCGAGGTAACAATTGAACATTGCTAATGTTGTAAAAGAGTAATAGTATATCTACCATCTATACTTATTTAGTACAAATGTTTCATCATTTGAAAAAAATGTTGCATGCCATATAAAACAACGGATATCGAGTGGCGTGTACACTTCATTATGATGTATAAGCCCGAGTAACTACTATTCTCGGATTTCCAGCTACTCGTTTCCCATATCAATTAGTGCTTAAACAGGAGGTTTTCCGTAAATTAGAATATATTTTAATGCTAATTAACATATGCGTGCTGAGAGGTAACCTACTAATTACCATCTATGCCAGCAGTACGAATTGATATCATTGTTATTCGTATTTGTAAGGCTGTATGTGGTTCCAGTAAACAGTATTAATTACTGCTACAATAACGATGCTACCGTAGGTTCATTTGGAGAGATTTCTCCGGTAGAGTTATTGTTCATACTTAGATATATTAAATTGACATAGTTACGAGTATATAAAGAGGAAAGTAGATAATTGTATGATGAAATAAATACTAATATAAGACAATTTAGCTACATAAAACTTATCTCAAAATTAAAAGAAAATCTAAAATCCATGTCCGGACGAACACTTATGCATTGTGTTTGGATGGAAAAACAACCTCATGTATGTATGTAATACAATAAGCAAGGTGAAATACAAAAGTACTCTTTTATACTTTTTTTATAACATTCATAATTTACTAATGAACTGAAGCCGACAATCAATCGCAATCAATATCAATGAAACAGTCAGTAATCAACGCTCGTGTGTTGCTGAATTTTGTAGTTTCGTTATAAAGTTTTACCCTCTACCGTCCAGACGCACAGTTTTGGGCAAAAGTGGTTAAAGATATTTTTTACCTGAATTAAATTTATTTATTACCTCGTTTCTTCCAAACGGCTCGATATATTTCGTCAATATAAAAAAATCCAAGTAAATATTTAAAATATCATTATATTTTAAAGAATAAACAAAATGTCTGACCCGTGACGCGAAATAGTGTTGTTACAAAAAAATAAACCATCATTTGTATAAAATCAAACAAGAATCGAGCACAAATTTTGGATATTGATGGGTAGTTTATTGATATTCTTATTGAATACGAATGCAATATGCATGCGTTATCTGAGGAACGTGGAAGATGCTCGACGCAGTTATTTTGGACACCTTATCGTGAGCGGGCCGCACTCCGCTACTGCTTGAGGTTACAATAAATCAATAATATCATACACTGAGTTTGATATAAATTCACAGTTTACGTCCGTTTTACTGTCTATATTTATGAGAGAATAAAATCAAATCTATGCGGATTTTCTGAGACGCTTTTAAACTCTTTTGTAAGAGTTGAGCCGTCGGTACTTGGTTTTGTTCTTTTATATTCTGCTATTTATAGCTGTGGTTAGGATAAAATAACAAATATTAGTATTCTATATCAGCTTCATAGAAACTATAAGTAGGAATTTCTCCGAATACGGTTAAAATTTGTATTTGTTGGTATATAATTTTACTGAAGGACCATAATAACTATTTCTGGGAAGTGAAGCGATAGTGGGTTACACGTGAATGCACAACTTTTCAGCATCTGAAATGAGATGCTACGTAATAAAAGTTTGTTAGATTAACTAATAACTGTTGTGTAAGCTTTGGAATAAATCATGTTTCATACAAGTGCGTTGTATTGATGTTATTGGGATTATTTGAGCTTATTGTTAGACTGAGAAATACCGAATACGGATATTATGTTGTTATTGTAATATAGGATTTTCCAGTAAGGGCGGGTCGATTTCAAAATTGAATAAAACCTGTAGTTTAAGAGATATCAATAGGATTTTAACTTTATTTGAGAGCCCTATCAATGACATTTTGTGTGAAACATAACATCGCTCAAATGGCAGCCGCGGCTTCGCTGGATGACGCTCATTCGAAAGGTCCAGTTTTCGATGACTTTGGCGCATAAATCAGGCTGAATTTGACCGATGGCATTAATT
>DWKA01000368.1:0-17757 GCA_018249155.1 Panoquina ocola ocola
TTTTCATGGACCGTTGTCATGTTAAGTGGAAATCAAAATATTTTCTTCCAGAAAATCTAACCTCATCTTTTTATAGCGGGGTTTCGATAAAAATAATCTAGAACTCTAGAGGCTTTCAAAGAAAATCTGGATATTTTTGTGCCCATAAGATACCTACATTATCGATATCCGCAATATTGTAAATTGTAATGAAAACATCAATTTACAGGTGCAGGCAGCGCTAGACGCAGCTAGTAAAGGACGGACTACACTGGTGGTATCTCACAGGTAATAATAATATAACATCAGCATTTACAAGTGATTTCACTTACTTTTAAACCACCAATAGTTTATAGTGGGATTATCAATAGCTCTTAAAGTCTTAACATAAATATTTTTATTTTCTAGGCTGTCAACTATAGTAAACGCAACGCGCATCGTCTATATCGAGCAAGGTGCAGTGTTGGAGCAAGGAACGCATCAGGAGTTACTTGACATGAAAGGAGCGTACTGGAAGCTTGTGCAACATGACTTGACACATCGGTAAGTTAATGAAACAATTCCATTGGTTGATAATTTTTTTATCTACAAGAAACATTTTTTGATCGATTGTGCAATCGAGTTTTCTAATGTTTTATTAGTTAAGGAGTTTCTTTATCTTAAAATTAAGTTATTATTTTGGAAGATTCAAGCACATACAGAGTAACCAAACATGAAATAACGTATTGGTACTAAATATCGGAGTTAAAGTCACTGCAGCTTTTAAGCACTTCTTTATATTAAAAATTTGTTCTTCACAGGAGCATAACTCAGGATCTAGCAGAAGCTGACGATGACGTTGTAGCGGATGCCCCGAGCGAGAAGAAACGGGAAATAGTTCGAAGGAACAGCAGCATTTGCTCCACAGTTAGAGGTAATGATAAATACACTCTATTTCGTCCTTCATGTTATTTAATCAGTTCTGAATCATAAATAATTGTTTGATACTCCTTTTTGTCAAGGTAGTTTTAGCGATTAATTTCTTCCGTCGTAAATGGAATAATACCTTATCTAGAAGGGACAACCTTTGTAGATCTTTTATAGTACAAAATGAACATTCTTCTTTGATGATTTCGACAGAAAACACTTCTATTAATCTACATTGAAATATAAATTTATTTTGTCTTGCAGAATCGTTTTCAAGAGACAGTTTCCTTCGAGGCAGCAAACGACTGGCTTCGGGTTTAATAGGCATGCCAATTAGTCAGGAAATTGAAGAAGAAGCGGTGAGTACTTTCTTAGTTCCATCAGAATTAGAGGCATTAAGTATGACAAAAAAATATTTCTTGCTAGTAAAACTAGTATAAGTTTCCGAGTAAAATTCAACTTGTTTAAATATTGGTACCACGCAACATGTGGTAACAATCACAATATTAGCAGAAGAAATACTCGTATACTATCTCCCTTAGATATGTTGAATGTTGCTGTTACTTCCAAATATGTAGCTTCCTCTAAACAGTAACTTTTGTTATCTAGCCGTACCTACAGTTTTAAACTAATAATATGTCTCCTACACAGGATCCTGTGGAACCAGAGTCAGAGAAGACAGCATCAGTCTCCACTTGGCAACTGTTGAAGTTGAACGGCGAAGAATGGCCTTTACTTCTTGGTGGTGGATGCGCCTCACTGGTTATCGGTGGGACCATGCCTGTGTTTGCACTGCTCTTCTCCAAACTATACGGGGTACGTTATAATGACCTGATGATATTAAAAGATATTATTATGCTGTTTCTTTTCCCAATTCATATTCTTTATGATAAAGCACCTTTCGAAAATGGTAATAGAATAAAAAAATGACGCAGCACCTTTCGAAAATGGTGACAGAATCAAAAAATGATGCGCATAAGTGTATCAATGATTGTGAATAAATGATTTTGAATTTTGATCCTAAATATATTAATGGGACTTAGGTAAAAGTTAGGAAGGTCTAAACTTAAGTGTTCTTTTTCCAGATGTTCTCCTGGCCAGATCGAGAGGAAATTCTGGAGAAATCGCAGATGTACGCTGGCATCTTCGCTTGTGTGGCAGCAATCAGTGGCTTGGTAACTTTTCTACAAGCCTGGCTGTTTGGCCTGGCCGGTGCCAAGCTCACTGAACGACTCAGGGTCAAAACTTTCAGCAATTTCCTCGTTCAGGTCAGTATTTACTTACTAGATACTTAGATAGCTTCCAGTTGTTATAGTAATAATACCTAATCAGTTATGAATTTTGATGGAGTTCCTAGATTTACACTCATTGTATTTTTACAGGAGCAAGGATGGTACGATATTCCCACAAACTCAGTAGGTGCCCTTTGTGCAAGGCTAGCAACGGATTGTGCAGCTGTCCAGGGTGCAACTGGTAAATAATTTTATTTGATAGAATATGCATCTACCTATATACGGAACTTGAGTTTTTCTTCCAGAATTTGGATATTAGGATACAAGTAGATTTGTCGCACTGAGAACTAATATAATATTATTTTTTCAGGAACGCGACTAGGCACAATGTTACAAGGCGTCAGCACTATGGTCCTAGGAGTCTCAGTGGCTATGGTTTACTCTTGGAAGATGACGCTCGTCAGCCTTCTTAGCGTGCCTTGCGTAAGTACCACAATTTTTTAAGACTTTAAGACATCGTGCACAATCGTGAAGATTTTCACACATAAATCTTGACTCCACCAAATATACTCAACGGTACTTTTTACAGGTCATAGGCGGAATATGTCTGGAAGGTTGGGTTACAAAACGAACGGAAAATCAAGAGCGAAAAGCTCTGGAGCAGGCGTCTAGAATGGCAACAGAAGCGGTACTCAACGTTCGAACGGTACACAGTTTAGGTAAGTCGTCTTACACTTTTGTATATTCATAGCCAACATAAAGATCAACGGTTAAAGATTAGCCATTGTCAATTCCAAATTCAATTGAAATGGAATTGAATTTTAAATTATCTACCTAATAATACGAATTCATCCAAATGGAATTGAAATCTTTTCTCGGTGTTTTTTCTTTTCTTTCCAAACCTATGAGTTATCTACCTTGTGTTGTCTATAAGCTTCATAACTTCTATTATAGTCATTGACACGTAACTTGGAAGAATGGGAAAGAGACAGTCAGATGATCAGAGCAAATAGCAGAGTGAAACTACTTCTGCACATCTAATATCTTTTGGCCAAGTTACTTGTAAATGACTATATTCTAATACCATAGTACAATTTTGCTGATCAAATATTCATTATTATTATTATTATTGATTTAGCGTTGACTCTTTCCCACAAAATTTAACCTGGTGATGTATTCTACAGGAGTGGAACGTACGATGCTGAATCGTTACCAAGAAGCGCTAGTACAAGCTGAGAAGCAAGCGAGCGGAGCTCGATGGGTACGAGGACCAGTTTATGGCCTTTGCCTCTGCGCGCCAACTCTCGGCTACGCTGTGTCCTTGGCCTATGGAGGGTACTTGATCGCGAGAGAAGGACTTCAATACGAATATGCTATTTTGTAAGTGAATATACACACACTTAATGAAATGATTTTTATTTATGTAGTAACTTATAATGCGCTAAACGTATTAAGTTGTCATTTGACGATTTTGGATTAGATCGATTTATTAATTTGAGGCGTTAGTGACTCCTTAAAGTCTTTTGAGAATAATGATCTATGAATATGAGTACTTTTATCAGTAATAATATTTTTAATGTTTTCAACCAAAACTCTATAGCATCATTCAAAATTCCAGGGTATCAGAAGCCCTGATCTATGGCGCCTGGATGTTGGCTGAGGCTCTGTCGTTCGCGCCGAGTTTCGCGGCCGCCACGCGGTCTGGAGCTCGTATTATCCAGGCCTTGAACAGGAAGCCTCTTGTAGTCTCTGAGGAAACTGCTGTTGAAGATCCTAATTGGGTACGTGGCATTTCTTCTAGCTATCTTCCGAAATTGCAATAAAATATACTGTAGGTAATAAAATTAATAATATTCTTGAGTTATTTAGAACTAGCAAAAGGCTTACCATGTCCAACAATATTGGTTACTTACTCAAAATTAATCTTCTATCTCTTTATTACAGGCAGCAACTGGCGAGCTTTCCTTCGATAACATACACTTCCGTTACCCGACAAGGCCGGATGTACCAGTTCTGAGAGGCTTAAAACTTCAGCTCCCGGCTGGAAAGACCCTGGCTTTAGTTGGGGCTTCAGGCTGTGGAAAGTCTACGTTGATGCACTTACTGATGAGGAGCTACGACCCTGAAAATGGGACAGTGGTAAGTAACAATATGCTATGTACAGTATGTACTATTCACTGATCACATATTATGCAATCGTCAAAGTCGTAACATAAAACCTTAGTATACATTAGAAGAACTGCGTACTAACCAATATATTCTTCACAGGCTCTGGACGGCAAGGACATCAAGCGACAACTAACTCTGTCACAACTGCGCTCACAACTAGGTCTAGTACAACAAGAGCCAGCTCTCTTCGAAAGATCCATCAGGGACAACATTGCGTACGGAGACACGTCACGACAAGTCCCGCTGGACGAGATTATTGAAGCGGCGAAGCAAGCTAACGTGCATAGCTTTGTCGCGACTTTGCCTTTGGTAAGTATTGTGGCTATTCGTAATTATATCTGGCTTTTGGGTTCGCACCTTAATCTGGCATGAAGAAGTAGCATGACTTAAGTTGACTCTGCCATACACGTCCGCGATACGTAAAACACTTGAACCATAAAATACAAATTGTGATAATGGTGTGGCCATAACAACCTAATAATATTTTTCAGGGCTACGACACCGTACTAGAAGCGGGTAGCGCAGCGCTCTCTGGTGGTCAGAAACAGAGAGTAGCAATCGCACGCGCATTACTACGGAAGCCAAGAGTCTTATTGCTAGATGAGGCTACATCTGCTTTAGATGCTACTAGCGAAAAGGTGGGTTCTTGTTATAATCGACAATTTGTAAAGAAACTAGCAAGCACGGTAAATATACCGTATTAGTATAATAATACGACCTTAGAAAACACCAGGTTGAATTTTCAATAGATTAGCTACATAGTTCAAAGGGGCAATAAGTGTTTCGTGTTGGAGGGTTCAAAATTTCCAATTCAGATTTCAGGGTGGCTTAAAGGAGACATAATTAAAGCAGTAGACTTCTAAAGCCATGAATCAAATGCATGGAGAGATCATAAAGTATTAGGATTATGAAAGCAGATGAATTAGATTTTAGGGGTTTTGAAGAAGCATTACTCTAATATCTACAGGTAATTGATGTGGTGAAGTTCACGGTTTTATCCTATTCACAGACGGTGCAAGCTGCGCTGGAGGCAGCTGCCAAGGACCGAACGACGGTGATCATTGCCCACCGACTTGCCACTGTGAAGCACGCACATATCATTTGTGTTGTAGATAAAGGTAATTTTTTTTTGTACCGAGTATTTTTGTTTAGCGGTAAGATGACGATTATTATATCGTTATGCATTTAGTTTTTGAATTTAAAGAATGAAACGAAGACAGTATAAGTTAAAAAAAAACAATTTAGTTCCCTTTGCAGTATACGTAAAAAGGTTTTTATTGTCCGAGGGTAGAAATGATAACGTGATACCTACATAACCTACTAAGTCCAAAAAAAGTTTTTCTTTGAATTTAGGTATTAAGTAAAATCTAATTTTCAGGTGTCGTAGCTGAAAGTGGTTCACATGAAGAATTAGTTCGAAAGCGAGGTCTTTACTGGGAGTTGTTACAGCAGCAGGCGCCCGCCGACGCGCCAGCTGACGCGTGACCGCCATTTTGAATTAGATACAGACTAAATATTGAACTACAGAGTATGTAACCCTAACACCGTTTGTGTTATATTTTTTTTAATGATAGAAACTAGGTACGTGATGATACCTTTCCCAGTAATATGTCAAATAAACATTTTTTTATCTTTCGAAGGTGGTAACAGATTCAAAACAAACATCAATGGTACAATTATACAAATAATGTTAGTTTCTATGCTCTCTATTTAATATGTAAAGTCTTTAAATCTCTCGTTTCTTAATTATACCTACAATTAAATTATAATTAGGTAGATAATTTAAAAATTGTGTTCGAAATCGAGACTCATAAGATAATTCTAAGCTGTAACATATTACTTACAGATATTACTTACACTCAATAATTTAAGGTGTAGCATTGCACAAAAAATAATAATGAATACCTATTATATTTGTAAAATAATATCATGACAATTTTCTTGCCGTTTACATTTAATATAATTATTTATTAATAGACTCATGACTATCCTATTATCATGGTACATAAATTAAATGATTTAGGTACCCAAGATATTTACAATACATTAGAGTCACTATATTATGTATAGAGTTACGGTAACGTCATTTAAAACTTATCTTCTGTTAAAAAAATCTCATATTAATGAATCTATATTACCTGATGTTAATTTTATTTATATGACTAAATTGTAATTAAGTTAATCAAGTAGGTACAATAAAATTAGACAACGATTGTAATTTATTTACTTACCAAAAACTGAAGAAACTCTATATTGAGTCCGTAGTATTAATGATTAATTAGGTATCTAATTTTGTATTATATTAATGACTGTGATTAGATATGTAACAAGTTATTATAGTTTAAGGTAAATTAATTAATATCTCACTTTTATTTAAGCTTACGCTAAAGGCAACCAGACGAAACAAATTTTATGCTTCGGGATTAAATACAATAACTAAACTATAAACAATCTGAAATAAAATAGATAAAAAGTATTGCCATTATTTGAAATCCGACCTAATGACTTCCGTATCAAAGTTTATTTCGTCTCTTTGACATTTTAGGTGAATAATGTCACATATTCCTGAAATTAAAACTGGCATCTCAGTGAACTTTATCAGGAAAAATACATTATTTGTGTGTGATTCATTTTCTCATATCGGTAGTAATAGTAAAATAATAGAGTAACACTACAGACCAGTGCCCAAATATGGAACAGATAACAAAATTATTATCTTTAATGATGTGCATTTTCAATATAAAATTGTTATAAATAACACTTAATAATATTTAAGAACTTAACTAAATTGTGATATATTGTAATAAAACACAATAAACGATTAAAATTATTTATTTTGTTTTTAATTTTACGTAGATTCAATAACAATAAATACCTAGTTGTCTATATTTTAAAATCGTAAGGCATGATTTATTGGCAGTTCAAGTGTTTGTGATCAATTAAATGAGCAATTATGTTCGAAGGAAAACTTCTCAGGTGTGAATTACACTAAATACATACACAAAAAAAATTTGAGTTTAAAATTTTTAAACTATTAATAATTGTAAATTTTACAGAAAACATAAAATTTTCTAATAATGATACAAGTTTTACAAATAGATACAGAAAAACCATCCCAAACCATAATTTGTATGTACATAGTTGACATAGAAAAAAGACTGCGCGGCGCGTAAGTAATAATACCTAAAGAAGTTTTACTTCAATTAATTTCTATAAATCCTATTTTTACCTTCTATACATAAGTACTTACCTACAGATAAAATATTAAATTAAAATAACAACTCTAGATAAGCGAAATTTAATTTTTAACTCACTAATCGCCCAACCATACAAAAAGTCAGATTTTTCAATAATCCTATCAAGACAAGGTAAATTACAATATGTCCTTAAATGATCAATATTTAAAATAAACATATTATTAGTGTTTTTTTTAATACCGATTTGAATTAGCTATCGAAAAATCGTCCTCAAAGATCTATAATTTAAATAAAGCTACAATAAAGCTCAAAAATAAATATTTGCACTAAACCCTTAACATAATGCGAGCAGTAATTTGATATTGAAAATCGTTGTCATTTAATAATGGACTTTGTTCCTTAAGAGATAAAGCTTATACCTAACGAAGTCTACCACTAAGGCCTCTGTTTCCGAATAGGATTACAATTGGTCTATATTCAATTATCATCACATATATAATTGTAAATACGAGGATTTTTGGTACTAAATGTATGTAGCACGATTGATTAAACTATTGGACCAGATATGGACACTCGCAGTCGCAGGGTTCAATCCGTAACTACGCGATGCGACATTTTGACGCATACTTTTGAGCTAACGACAATAGGAAGTGTATAAAACGCACGCGTAGTTCACGCGACGTGCGTGCTTCGTACATCGTCGAATAGTCTCTGAGTGAGCATGCACTTTCAAATGTACGTAAGTTTTATAATAACATTATATTACTACCTTTTTTTCCTTATGTTCCTATAATATTAAAAATGAATTTTAGAAAAAAGCTATTTTATTATATTACGCGATATGCGATACTAGAAGGGTTGCCAGATATAGCATTACCGTATTTTGCCAGACCTCATTTTTATTAAAAAGAGAAAGAACTTAAAAATGTAAGTTATGACAAAGGAAACTTATGTAAAAGTCATATCAATACTTAAATATTATTATTATAAAAAATATGACGTCATAATCCGATGGTTGTGATGATGGATAGTTTAAGACGATTCTTAAAACCAAAGAAGGGAAGAAATTTGACTTTGAATTTTAGGTCTATTGACTTTTCTGTACTTAATTTGATTGCACTGCATAGCTTTACTGACTGGAGACAACATGTAAAATTGTGGGACATTCCTACATTTCCCTGCCATTTGGCAACCCTACATACAAAACAAGGGACACATGACTTCCTCATTAAGTAAGTATATATTATGACAAAATAATTACATCTAAAAATCATCTAAGTTAAAATGAAAATACAGGTACGTGTTTCGCATTTGTACAGCTTTTTGGTAATTTCCTATATCTACTACATGGTGTACATGACTACTGAGATAATAGAAGCTTAGATAAATTTGAGCATATAAAAACAAATGGTGGCACTTAAAATTAACCAAATTATTATGGAATAACATTTTCAAATATATTTGTAGAATTATGTCAGTAATTGATTTACTTTATTAGCGATAAGTGTAAAAAAAGTAAGTATACGAGTACCTACTGTATAAATAGCATTATACAAGGTGTACATTTTTGTTAGTTCCATCGTATAATAATGTGTAATTTATTACTATTTCGAGCTGCATCACAACCAGTCAAATATTAATGTAATATTGCCGTACCTATTTATTGATAAATTATTGCCTTGAATCAACTTACTTAAAACCTATATTGGTAATAATTTTTTGTAACTTTTCGGTTCACGCTCAAATTAAAAAATGTATGAAAATGACATTTGGTGCACAAAAATACCGTGCGTTTAGTCTAGAGATGTAGAATAGGCTAACCAATATGGTATAGAATCATCGAAACATCGTAAGAATTTACACAGCGTACTTACAATAGTAATTGTGCTAAACGAAGAAGACTTAAGCCGAAAAATAAGCACTTTGGACACTGCTAAGGGAAGCACCGTTGTGTTTACATAAAACTAAAGATCCTTTCTTAAAGTGTAATGTTTGTCTTATGCGTTGAATGTCTTTTAAGTTTCTTGTGGAAGAAATTTTTTACCTTCACCCGAATGTTCCCTCTAATATGAAATAGGTAATAGGTACACCGTCTTACTAAGAAAATTGTTATAGGTACTGTTTGTGTGTACAAACACGTATTTTGTCACCTTCATTCAAATGTCACCTGTCAAAAGAATGACAGAGACGTACCTAATGAGTTTGCTCTATCTTTTATACGAGGTGTGTAAACGTTTATTAGTAAGACGGAATACATTTAAGAAATTGTAGATTGACTCCTACCGAGGCAACTCCTCATCAGGCACCGGCTCCTCCTCAGGGTATACCGCCGCGAGGATCAAGGCCTGAGCTGGAGCTAAGAACACTGCTGGTAGCTGGGAGAGACCAGTGGGCTTGCAGGTGGTTGAGTACTCCCAACCTGAGGACAACAATGGTCATTAATGTCATTATCATGATGTTACTAAAACCTATAACCCGAGATTGTCTATGTGACATTTATGTCACATGAAATCTGTCGCGACCGAAAATCGAAACCGAGACTCCTTGCTTCGAAGACAGGGTCACGAGTAACAAGGGTACGGAGTCGTTATTGATGTGAAGATTGATGGAGAGGCATATAATTCCATAGGCAAAGATGCATAAATGAGGGCGAGTCCATTGATTACGTGGGGCATTTTGAAGGTGAGGGGGTTACGTGAAATCTCACGACATCTGACCAGGAGGAAAGGAAGTTCGGAAAAAGACTAAAAACCTGACATAGTTAATAGATGCTTCCTGAGCAACAAAAACTTTCTTATCGTTATAACCCTTACCCGCATGAGTTGACTTTGGTAGCGCGGTCAACAGCAGTGCCTTCGACTCAGCGGCATTCAATAGTCCACAGCGCAAGTACAGATTGCTAGATGCCACCACCGTGCAAATCCAGCTTAGCTCTGGAATATACAGGTATAGTAGTTACAATGATCAATAATCTTTGAGTAGGTATGCGTCAAAATGACGCATCGCGTAGTCGCCGTGTCAAACCAGCGTACTAGTTTCCCCAAATTTACAAGTTTCTCCAATTCTTAAAGCAGCTTGTATCACTACATAGTATAAAATAAAGTCGCTTTCACTGTCCCCATGTCCCTTTTATACACTTAAATCTTTAAAACTACGCAACGGATTTTAATGCGGTTTTTTGAAATAGATACGAGTAGAGTGATTGAAGAGGAAGGTTTATACGTATAATACGTTCACAGTTTTTCTGTAGTGTATTCAGTATCAGCATTCACCCGTGCGAAGCCGGGGCGGGTCGCTAGTGTAAAATTAATTCGTTTAGGTATACGTTGCATATTTACCCCCCCTTACAAAATCAAATGTAACCAGCCATTGGGTCGAAGTCAAAAGCTCACTTACCAAGAAATAAAGTAGCCAGAACATCCCAGACACCTAGCATTCCTTCAGAGTCAGTTAGCAGCGCGCAACATTCCGAGTACAGTAGCAACAGAGCGGAGACCTTGCCCCGCGTGGCCGGCGGCTGCGGCTGCCACACGGTGCCGAGGGCGAAGGGCGGGATGGTCGCGAGGATCGTCGTGATGATGCCCAGGATCGGTGTCACTGGGAAACGACCGCACTGGAAGGGAAGGACTACGGAATGAATGAATTTTACGAACTGGACGATTACTAATGCTAATAGTACTTGGGTTTGGTAGCGGACTATTAATCACTACGCAAATATTTGTCGTTTAGCTACAGTCGCATAGTCATCGGCTCGGAACATGGCAAGAATCTGAAAGAGACATTAGATGCGCAGAAGTCGTTTTGTTCTGCTTTTTGTTCTGCGTATCTAACTGTCTCTTTTACACCCTTTGCTAATTGTTGTTGATTGTACCTACGTAGATTACGAAAGGTTTTACGACTACTCCACTGGGTAGAACCATTGCAAATCTAACATTTACCAAGATAATTTAAAAATTCCAATAACTTTGGTTCAGAAGTTTTTAAGTGTACCACGAGCAAAGATCAAAAATTTTCAGATTTTGAAACCTTAAACTTTTTAATTTTGGTTTCATGTTACGACAAAAATCACCTTCCTAACTAGTGAGTTACATGTATACTGATACATGCTACCTGCATGCATAAAGGATCAAGTCATATGGACACTACCACGAGAGCTTACCAGTAACAAATGGCTAAGTGGTACAATGATGAGGGCTGCCACGTAGTTGACGGCCACCAGGGCTGGCGTGTGACCTTCCCGGTGGAAGGACAGTGGCAACCACACGCAAGGCGTTCCTGCACTTGCTAACATTGCCCTGAAATAAAAAAAAGGTTAAAGAACAAATTTATTTATTGAAGATGTCTTTAAGAGGAGTCTTTTACCAAGGGGATGTGCTCACCTCCTCCAACTTACCATCAGATGAGATTGTTGTGATTGTGTGAATAAAAAAAATATACATTTACATACTCATACGCCTGCACTATGATTCCATGACACGGGTGGCATTGGACTACTCATTTCTTTTTACTTAGCACAGCATAAATAAATCTTATGTACCTACCCTTCTATGACCCTGTAATCCAAGGAAACATCCTTCAGCGCAGATACAGTAACCAAGCAAAGAGCTGGTGCCGCTACATGCGCATGGAATATTGTCAACGCATACAGTCTTCGACGAGTGTGACATCCAGACGTGCGATGGTAACAACCCACAGTGTAATATATGTAGGAGAGAGGAAGATATAGAAGGTACTCTGTGTGCAGTGGCCCTGAAAACAGTTGATTATGAATGTTTGAACACTCTTTTATTTTAATATTCCTATTGAATGTAGAAGAGACTAAGTTTGAGCTTGGGAAAAAAGCTGTCAATATAAAGATAAATTTTATGTGATAGTTTGGCCCTAAGCAAACCATACAAGATATATTTGGTCATTTTTATAATCACATTAGTTAGAGAAATAAATTAAAATATAATGCAAAATTAACTACTCCTTTGTCTGTTCGAACTTTCTGTGCATTTAGTCGCAAAAAGTTTTTAATAAAAGCCATGCTATAATGCTTGTGTGTGACCATTCTCAAAATGTTATCCTGTGTGTCACAAGTTGGGCACAATGCAGTCTCACTTGTTTTTAGTAAAAGCTTGATGGCTTAGGGTACAAGTTTTTCTACAATTTTTCTAGTGTATTGCAGCGGAGCATGGGGTGTCTCCAATATTACATCTGTAATATTTAGCTATATTCCTGAATATTGTACATGCTGTTAAAGGCAAAATAAAACACAACTAGGTACCTTATATTATGTATTAAGTACTTACTGCCAGTAAGTAAATTAAGGATTTTTTATCTAAACTTTTTTGTAGCGATTTTTCTTATCTACTATAATCTAAAGCAACTAAACTTAATAATATAGTTGTTTATAGTTCTCCAGTGGGCAAGAATAGTAAGACCTTGCCAGAAGCCTATGGACCTATTAACTTCCTTCACTTGGTCACCAAATTTGCTTGACAATTAAGTGAAATTTGAAGTTATAAATAAAAAATGCATTGGCCCAATAACAGGTTGCAGCTTTAGGCAAGTTTAGAGTTTCTATAGATTAATTTGAAATAGACATATAATCTACCGCAGTGACGCTGTTTCACAGTAGATTATTTCATAAAAAAAAATAAACTCTCAAACTTTTTATAAATTTTGGTATAAAAAATAATAGTGTCAAAAACTTCAATTACATGGTCGAATGGGGTGCAATGAGTTCTAGAATGATCTATAAGTGAGCATGCAGGGTAGTTGCCTCCGGGTGCGCCAAGCCTGGGCGCCGCCACCGCAACAGCGACCGACAGAAGCACCCCTAACATCAGCCAGCGTTTCTTCAATTCTCGCCACATATCCACATTATAATCACTCCTATTTTTATTTATATAATTAACTGGACTATCAACTAACTCCATCGAATCACATTCGTATACTTTTTCATTCATTATTAAAGAAATTTTGCTATGAAACTTAATTCCCATAAGTTTTATAAAATATCTTTAAAAGCGGTAATATTATGTCACTGATATTTAATACTTATTTAATTCAAGATGTATATAAATTAGAAAGATGTGAAAAGACGTGGAATATAGTTTTATTGCATGTAAACTATTAAGTCGCGAAAAGAAAATCAATCATTCTGTACGAATTTTCAAATTCCGCGCATCTGCAGTGCCGTAAAGTGGAAAAACATGACATTGCCAACTGTCAAACTCAAACACAGAATATCAACAAGCACAGAAATATGAATGTCAAATAATACAACTTTTCTGCAAATAATCTAGGAAAAATACAGTTCTGATATTTTTTTATCTACCTCTCATTTGGTATATCGCATTATATTTTATGATAGTAAAATTCGCTTCAATTTAAAATATCTCTACTAAACCTGTGACTCAAACCTTTATCTGTATATCTACCTAATCTGTGACACACTATTGACATGTTATGTCAATTCAATCGTTTGTTTATGTCAAAATTGTCAAATATTGTTTTGACTTTTGCAATTTGCATTAATTTTGCAACGAAATTATAATTTTGATTTGAATAATTGAGGTTAATATGTTTGCGAAAACTATATTAAATACCGATTATATTTGATTCATTTTAGAAAAATACAAATATTTGTCTTGTGTGACAACGATTTACACCATGTTTGGAAATAAAATAAGACAACTTGGCCTTGTTATTAGAAGTCCGCAACTCGTAGGGTTAGTTATTAATCTAAATAAAATTTAAATAAACCCTTTTTTAAAGTTTGAATAGAGAAATGATATTGTTATTTTAATTTTAGTGCTCGACATAAGGCTAAGGCAGCTTATGAAGGACAAGGCAAAACCACAGTGCGCGTACTTAACCAGGATCCAGATGGGGGACTAATGATTGACTCTTATGCTACTGTGAGATTTTGATTTATCGTCGTTTAACATTCATTGTTACACCATTGATATGGTCATCGACATGTTACTCGGCAAGAGTCTTAAAGATACAGATGCACAGAACATAAAACAGAGCAAAATGACTTCTGCACATCTAATGCCTCTTTCAGAACCATGCTAAGTTATTATCATGATAATAATAATAATGCCTTCACTGCTACTATCAGATCTACTTTTAAAAATTTCAAAAAAATTGTATTGAATAAAATTAGCTTACAAGTCATACCTTCCTTACAGTTCTTCCAAATGCAAATAATTTATTTCAAACTACCACTTAAATATTATTTTGATTAATTATACTTTCAGTATGGATTCAGATTGAATAATGGTGTGACTGTCCTGGGACCAATGGCAATATTTCCCAGGTAATTTTTGTATGCGATGATAAAATCATGTTAAATTCATATACTAATTAACTTCATATTATTATACTAACTAATCAGCCTTGTTAAAACTAGCATGGATATGCTATTGATATATGAAATACACTTTTTATTGATATTGATGCAAAAATAATCATAACACAAAAAGGTTAACCAATTATGTGCATCATTTAATTCCTTCATGCTGTTTTATATTATAACAAATAATTTTATTTTCTACATGTTTACAGGGCAGTACTTTCATGGCAGGTAAAAAGCTCAGATTACATAACTGATGGATCTCTCAGATTATTCAAAATACTGGAACCTAAAATAGATCTTTTAGTGAGTAACTTCTATAATTGTTGTTGACATTCATACATTAAAGTTGTTTTTGGCAGGCCTCTGGGATTATGTAAAAAAATATTTGAAATATTTATGTTTTTATGTTTCAGATAATAGGTGTAGAAACCAATGAAAAGGAAATGTTAAATAGAGTATTCCAGTTGGCAAAAGCAGCAAAATTGAACATAGAAATGTTGCCAACAGAACATGCTTGTTCTACATTCAATTTTCTCAATG
Source organism: Panoquina ocola ocola (assembly GCA_018249155.1). Taxonomy (NCBI): domain Eukaryota; kingdom Metazoa; phylum Arthropoda; class Insecta; order Lepidoptera; family Hesperiidae; genus Panoquina; species Panoquina ocola. Next base: position 15,375 of record DWKA01000368.1, read on the forward strand.
CGGAAGGAAGGTGTGTAGTGTAGTCTAATTTGTTATGTAACGTTCTTTACCAATCTTCCTAAATTGAACAATTAGAATTTGGAAGCAATGGGCACATTATGTAATGTACCGTTTTTTGACAGACTCAGAAACAGATAGAATACATGGCTGATGATCATTATGTGATTACCAAAATTTGGTAGCTAAGGAATCTTAATTCACTGTTTCTTGCAAGATATCCATAATGAAACATCAGAAAAACATAAATATACATTCATAACTGTGTCTAAATTTTTAAATATTTATATGATTTTGAGTATGATTTTATAAAATTAATATTATTCAATTTCAGGTCCATTGCAGGGGCTTTTATACCACCTTTAAAGATTGAAATGTCTGAAGATGACATGTTACAATCAAAATTACACTACCAGGATCTTTTTAATAATCCTCGAACATGAGTCTACTACTCTGCTCCCAGCTATGGATATCAGCCGAAAATATATTTTAATTTGCACAGTAATTATAATATAGAATGATAGAGAATAATGTAGATAGTTAATGTTATCCTAGAAGAATTGTTTTGTTAGAAAAATAAAGTCAAAAAAATAATGTTTTCTTGTATTATTTGCCCTTTTTCAATATCAATGTGTAAGTAATAATACTAACACTTGAATTCAGTAGAATTTAGTTTTAGTAGACGTTTCTGTAATACAATTACGTTATTATTAGCTAGTAATCTGAAATCGAGAAAAAGAATTGACGTGTGTTATTCAATAATAATGATTATTTCTACCTGTGCCAAAATGAAGGAAGCCAACGTTACGAAGAAAAGAAAGACAATAAGTTGTCAAAATCATGTGGTCATGTGAAATTGTCAGAAATGATGTCAACTTGACATAACGAATGCGTCAAAATATCAGATTATGGATTTGTGAATAAAAATATACACAATTTTAATAAGTTTTATACTGAATAAATAATCCAAAATCATGTATACTGAAGTAGATGTTTTCGTCAGTAATTTCACCTTGATAGACCCTGAGATATATCAATTATGGATCGAAGGGTGTTCGTGTGAGTATCAATTTAAAAATAGTTTCTACAAAACGATTAGAATCTTTATCTTTTTATGATAAAAATGCAATTACTATTTGAGTTTTAAATAGAGGGGTAGCTAAGCGAACCTGCCCTGAATAGACAGGTTCGGCTCTTTGCTCAAAAGAAATGATCATGACATTTTCCTACAAAATTATTAAACACATTGTAACTTACAGCAAGTGAAGCAGTGTCCACCCTGAACCAGCGAGCAGTAGCTAAAAACACCGGTGCAACTGTTGACCTTATTGCTAGTGATGTGCTGGATCATTATAGGTAATACAGATACTTTTTCATTATCATCATTACGACCCATAATTATTGTCCCACAATTAGTCTTGGGCTACCTCCTACAATTTGAGGGCTCATAGTCCAATAGATTGATCAAGTGTTGAGTGGCAGATTTCACACACCTTTACGAACAACTTGTCCTACTTAATAAACAATTACATCACTATTAAGAAAACACTCAATTAATCCTTGAACAAAAAGTTTAACTCATTGAAATTTCTGTCTTACTTACTGATTATCAAACCTAAGAAAGACCCTTTGAATAGAAGTCTTAATTTTTTTTATTGTTTACAGAACCTTTGCACTATTGGAAAGACTCCTCACAGTTCCATCAAAACTGTCGGAGCAGATGATCTTTCAGATAGATGAGCCCACCAAACAGATGCTGATTGAAAAGTAAAGTAACCATTTTATAGCTTTAAATAATAATCATAAGTTTATTGGTCTCAAATTATACCAGGAGTCACATTTTTTACACACAGTATATAAATTTTCTGTAATATAAGTAGCTACACGATTATAATTAAGGCTATGAATGGAATGAACTTTTTAGCTTTTTGTTAGTTTTGCCTGTCACAAATATGTAAGTTATCCAACTAGTTGACTTAAAATAGATGTTAATAACTTTATTAGCACATCTATATTAAACTTTACTAAATATCTAATTATTGTCATGTTTTAGATATTATGATCTGGATGATGCTGTGATAAGAGAATTGCTTGGTCGGAAGTTATCATCAAGACATAGAAAAGATTTGGATGAGGTTGGTTACTACACTAAAAAAGTAAATTAAATTAATAAATTCAAACATACAATTTGACCTGAATTCACTTCAACAATGTGTAGTACTTGACATGTAACTTGGCAACTTGGTAAGTCTGAAGTAGTTTTTTTTTAAAAGATGACTTCTGTGCATCTAACTGTCTCTTTCAGACTCTTGCCAAGTTGCGTGTGAAGTATTATGACGTTTGTCAATTTACAACTTACAAATTGGATTCAAACAGTGCTGTGCAT